>JAHHUM010001624.1:51793-112666 GCA_036173005.1 Crenichthys baileyi | reverse complement strand
TCGTAGGGGGCTGGTGCGCTGGTGAGTCATGTTTAAAATGTGTTCCACTACGATTTTGGACATCAGCAGGGAGATTGATTAACACAGTCTCATTGGCTGCCTGTATACGACTGGATGAATGGTTTTGCATCACCAGAGATCGCTGGTCTTGAATGTATAACAGGCTGGGTTTTAAGTGTAGCTGCTGGACTTGAGGCTATGGGACTTTTCTCATTGTTTTTCCCCACAAATACGACTTGCGGCTATTTGACTTAAAAAGTAGGGGGTCCATGTTGTATGTCAGGGCCAGCTCATGCATTTGCTCCTTAAAATTGACTGTTTGTCCCAAATAGCACGAGCAAGGGGCCCTACATCTTCACAGAGTGACTCATTTTCCGACATAGGGGACAATAATCTTCTATCTGTATAACCCCCCAAATATGCATCATCAACTGGGTGCTCACAGTCCAACAGCATTGGAGTAATACCCTCACTAAACTGACACAGGGGGGGACAGGAAGACTATTAATAAAGTGCACTTTTAACAACGTCATCAAGTACTGAAAACCCCTTTTTAAGTCATCCAGTATAGTTGTAGCTGGAAAACCCCTTAAGCATTACAGTGCACTCTGGGTCCAAAACCATACATTTCGCATAACTCCATTATGCTTTCAAATTAACTCAAAGTTAAATTGTTAAATTATTAGACTTTAAATTTGTGTATTCCTCTATATTAGAGATGAGTTGGATGCCTTTAAAGTCCCTGTTCGGGCGCCAAATTTTTTTCTACTGCTCTGGGTTTTGTAACCAATGAATAGAATTTACTCGGGTTCAGATAGCAGTTTACTATCGACCAGTTCAGTTTATTACAAAAAGCTCTGGATTGAAACACATCCAACTTCATCATACCTTCAACGAAAAACTTTTCTGATACAAAAAAAAATAATAATTCACTCTAGCACTTTGAAAACCCCCTGCAGGACAAATAATATTTGTCTTTAGGAAAAAAATAAATAAAAAAGCGCTGGCCAGCAAAAAAAAAATAAGTTTATATAGAGCTCTATATGTGTGTATATGTGTGTGGTGCATATGAAAAAAATAAGATGATCAATCAAGGTTGTCCTGGCTGGAAACACCACCAGGAACGATGATGGCAGATGCACTCCTCCACAGATGCAAGAAAAGGCTCAACGTCTCTGTCCTTCGCATCCACAGGTAAAACCCAGCCGTTTTCCGTCTAGCAAGAAAGCATATTAGCAGGCATAAAAGTCAGGTTTCAGTGCAAAATGTGAACAGAGACACACAAGTCCGGCTCCGCAGCAGTTCGATACTGTAAAGCCCCGTTTCCCCCTTTGGGGAACAGCAGTCGTAAAAAGCTGCCGTAAAGTGACATTGCGCTAAACCCTTAAAGGGACACTACCTACAAAACTGAAACAATACTAGTATGACAGTAAACCCTCATACCACACAGACATATAAACAAAACAAAACACAAACAAAAGTGCAGCTGGGTTACACAGTCAGATTCAGTTATTTATTCATTTATTCATTTATGGATAAAACGTTTTTCTATCTAAGGAAACCCAGCAGATTGCATCCAGTCAGTGACTTGCAGCATTCACTCCTCCTGGATGAGCATGTAGAGACAGTGGACAGTCACTGGCGTTGACTTGCAGCAATCCCTCATACTGAGCATGCATGTAGCGACAGTGGAGAGGAAAAAACTCCCTTTTAACAGGAAGAGAAACCCTCCAGCAGAAACCAGAACCAGGCTCAGTGTGAGCGGCCATCTGCACACGACCGACTGGGGTTAGAGAGAACAGCAGCAGAGACACAAAGAGAACAAAGAAGCACTGATCCAGGAGTACTTTCTATGGGAAGGAAAAGGTAAATGTTAATGGATGTAGCTCCTTTAGTCGTTTCACCTAGAAAGAAGGAACATATAAACTCTGAGCCAGTTTTCAAGGTTAGAGTCTGAAGAGAGCACATAGAGTTAGTTACAGTAGAAGCTCAGTCAGTAGCCATGTCTAGGAGAGAGAAAGGGTTAAACACTGAAAGACAGGGCCATGTGGACCATCGGTAGAGGGTTGAGCATTAAGTTGTTGCCAGCAGAAGCTCGGACGATGCCCCTCTCCAGAAAGGTGTCACAGTAGACACAGAGTCAGGCCAGGTGTAGCTTCTAGGAAGAGAAAAGAGAGAGAACAAAGTTAAAAGCTGAAATAACAGCAAATAATACAAAATTGGAGAGTAGTGTGAGAATGTAGCAAAGAGGGTGACAGTGGTCATTATGTCCTCCAGCAGCCTAAGCCTATAGCAGCATAACTACAGAGATAGCTCAGGATAACCTAAGCCACTCTAACGATAAGCTTTATCAAAAAGGAAAGTTTTAAGCCTAGCCTTAAAAGTAGACAGGGTGTCCGCCTCATGGACAGACACCCGAAATACAACAGCAGCACATATTACATTGTGTCATTATTTATTGAACAGAACCGTAACTAGAACGCTGAAGCAGTTAAAAACTAAGTCCGTCCATTCTGCTTCCACAGCAGGTCAGAAGGTCAGTAGCTGCAAGAAGCTGCTGATCAAATTGAAATCTGCACTTTAACCATTTTATCCCTTTAACGCTAAATAACAATTAGTTTCTGCCAGACCAGGAGCTGAGCACAGGTTGGTTGTGTTTTAATGGTCTTAATGTACAGGTTGGTTGTGTTTTTGTGGAGTGTTGTTCTCTCTCTCTCCACAGGGTGCGACAGGCTTTTTCACAGCTGTTCCTCATTAGAAGCAATTAGGGGAGCTTCATAAGCAGCTGGAATCTTGCAGGAAGCGTCAGATTGTTTGCTTACCTGCAATGGTAATAAGACCAGCAGACTCTGCTCTGCATCTACCTGTGTGCAGAACGTTTTGGTTCCTAACCCGGTTATGTTTCCTCTTCCAAGGTTACTGTCAGTGAGATCCAGGACTGGATTACCCATCGTGGTTCTGCTTCCTCGTGCTCCACACCCTGTCTGTCCACCCTCCAACACAACTCACCTTCTGGAGGAGTTGGCTCACACAACACACTGACCTGTCAGCCTCAGTCTTCGTTACTTGCCGTCATCTCCTCCCCAGTATGCCGACTCTCAGCGAGTCGGCATACTGGAACCAAGAAACAAGAATCCATGCCAAATAGTAAGAAAACGATTAAACTGTAGTCCCTAATATCAGCACACTGTTGTTAATATTACACAGTTGTAATGGAGGTTATTACTACACGTCCTTATAATTTCAATCCAGTTTTATTTATAAAGCCCTCAAAGGGAACAAATAAAATCAGTCAGTCATTTTCCACCACTTCTTCCGTACTAGAACCCAGGGGAGCTGCTGCCTATCTCCAGCAGTCTTCGGGCCAGAGGCAGGGTACACCCTGGACTGGTCGCCAGTCCATCGCAGGGCAACACAGAGAACCCACGCATGCACAAGGAGAACACGCAAACTCCATGCAGAAAGAGTCGGGAGTCGAACTTAGGACCTTCTTGCTCCAAGGCAACAGTGCTACCAACTGCACCACCATGCAGCCCAACAAATAACATAAAGAAGCAACAAAAAAAAAAAAACATGAAATCAACAAATTAAAAGGTAGAGAAAGCCATAGTAAAAAGATGAGTTTTAAGTGAAGATTTAAAAGCAGCTAATGACGAGCAAGACTATTTAAAGGTTTAAAAACAAATAGAAGTTTAAAATAAATTGGCAACTAATGCAAGGATTTTAAGACAGTTGGAATGAGGTCATATTTCCTTGTGCCGGTTAGAAGTTGCGCAGCAGCCTTTTGCAACATCTGCAAGCGAGTGACAGCAGACTTACTGATCCCGGTACAGTAGTCAAGCCGAGTAGTGATAAAGGCAAGGAGAACTATTTCAAAGAGATGCTGTGGAATAATGGGCCTTATCTCAGCCAACTGCCTCAAATGAGAGAAACTGGACTTTAACACTGCCTTTATTTTTCAATATTTTATTTTAAGATTTTTCTGGTTATTTAAACATGAACAACTCCAAACCATTTCCAGACCCACACTCAAAGAAATAAAATAAAATAAGATGCAGTCAGACTTGATGCTGGTGGCTATAAAATTTGAAATTTTGCACAATCAGTTTATATGAAACTATGCAGAGTCCAATGGATGCATCGGCATAGTGTCCATATTAACCAGGCAAGGCTCCCAAATCTTAACAAAGGCTTTATAGTCATTTCTGAGAGAGTAGGTTATCTTTTCAAGTTGGAAACAACACAACTGTTCATCTCTAAAATCCATCTAGAAACACGATATAGGAGCCATTTGTAATTTTGGTTTTTTGGTGTTTGGTCATAGTTTGGGTCTTTCTTATTTAGTTTTGATAATTCTGTTTGGTTTATATGTGAATTGACACTCTGACCTATATTTTACTCCACCACTGGTGGCGGTGTGGGGGAAATCTATATAGGTGTCAGGGTTAGAGGGCATCGGGGGTTGGGGTGTGTGGAGGTCATACGGTTTTTTACCGCTTTCTGTTGCATACTGGTTTGGCTTCATCATATCCACATATTGACCATAATTGCCATCTTTTTGCATGCTGCCATAAACCGCCAATCTGGATTTTGGATTTCATTCAACACTCAGCTTGTATTTAATAAATGGGAGCATTCCCAAACTTATCTCCCAGTCCGGACATTACCTTATGAGCGCCCTAGGACCTGGATTCCCCGCACCCAGAAGCGATGTACCATTGTGATGTTTTCTGTATCATTGTAATGTTTTTCCTCATGTACAGCGCTTCGAGTGCCTTGTTGCTGAAAGGCGCTATATAAATAAACTTGACTTGACTAAAAATGGATGGAATTTGATAGTTGCTAAACACGGAGTTGGGAGTCAGACTTCCATGCAGTGGCTATACATTTTCTAGCGACACACTACTGTTAAAATACATCTCCTTCTTGTATGATGAGGTTTGGTAAAACGACCAGAACAAAATGGTGAAGAAAACTGCACTCAGTCTCACAGAGAGTTGAGGAAAGGAGACGTTTGAATCTCTTATGGTCCCATAACTGTCAGGTGGGAAGGCAAAACCTCAGACTCTGGTTCAGGCTTCCTTTACTCTGAGACCATGATACCTGTTAACTCCAAGGTTAGTCCAGCATCTACAACAATTCAGCCATGTTAGCGACGCAGACATCAACAGCTCACTGGTTGAGAACAATTTAAGCCACATTTTTGGAGTTGTAAAACAGAAATATGAAAATCCTTCCAGTCGTTTACTTTTCTGTCGGGAATCTCTCCCAATCTTCTTTGCAGAATTGTTTTCCCACCATGAATGAAGGTTTTATCACAGCATATCAATGCCATTCTACCCAGTCTCTCATTCTTAGTGTTGAATAATGAGCTCTGACCTTAACTGCGGTGGTGAGGCCTTCGGAGCTTTATTTTTTCTTCTGGGTTCTTCTGTGAGCTCCTGGATGGGCCACTGATGAGATGTTGGAGTAATTTTAGTTGGTTGTCCTCTTATGGGGGGAAGGTTCCTCATTGTTCTATGTTTCCTACATTAGTAGATAGTGGCTGTCAGTATGATTACCTGGACTCCCAAAGCCTTAGAAATGGCTTTGCAGCCCTTCTCAGGCTGATAGATGTCAAGGATGAAGTAATCTGGTCTTGGATCGGTTAATCCTTGATTTCATAGGAGGCGGATCAGTTGTAAAAGCTTTTTGTCCTAAAATCATCATTTCAAAATCACATTTTGTATTTACTTATGAAATCTTTAAGAGGTAAATACTTTTTCACAGCTTTGTATACAGCCAACAATTATTCATACCTCAAAAATTTCCACTACAGATTATTTTCTTCCAACCGGGAACACAACTGGTACCACAAGTAAATCGGTCTCTCTAACTTGCCCTCATGTATGTGTGTGTGGATGGTTGGTTGTTGTATGTATCTCTGTGTTGACCGGTGTTGCCCTGGCAACCTGTCCAGGATGTACCCAGCCTCTTGCTGCAGATAGGCACCAGCAGGACCATGCAGACTCTGCACTGATTAGGTGGGTATAGCAAAAGATGTATAGACTCTATTCTGAAAAAGAATATCTCATTTTATCCACATTAAAAAAAATTCATTCTCAGTAATCAATGAAAACAATCTTTATCTGCATCACAGCAACCAAACCCTGTCTGAGCAGCAGCTTTCTGCATGTTTTTCTGGTATTATGATGATGAATCTTTGGTGATGAGCATCATGTCTGTCATCACCCTAATATTTAGTTCCCTTCACAGATTCTTTTTCAGATTCTTGAAGGGATTCTGGCTGGGTCGTTCCAAAGCTTTAATATTACCTCCAGTCAGAAGACTCGTGTTGGTAATATTAGATTACATTAAACCTAAATCTGCCAGGAGTCTGAATAATCCGTGTAAGTTGATATCACCAGTTTCTAACTAACATTTTCTGATCACTGATGCTGATAATACATTTAATTTATAGACCGTGTAGTTTAAAATGTTTAATCTTAACTATAATTATATTTTTCAGTGGCATTTCAATTTTATTTGAAAGCTTTAGTTAATTTTATTTTGAAGCTGGAAGAAGAAGAAGAACCACTGAATGAAAAACAGAACATACAGAAAAAAAATTGTTTCCCACGCAGAAAAAAATAATAAAACGTCACAAAGATCACGAAGCTGTCCATTTTACTTCCGGGTTGGTTTGTGAGACACTTTAAATGTGAAAAGCTCCACCAGATGTGGATCGGAACTTTGTTTTCTAGCTTGTCGTGAAGAACATCTCGGCAGTTTCTGTAAGACTGACATGTGAAGCTGATGAAGATCAACTCTCTCTGTTCTTCCAAACATTTAAACTAGAAAATGATCATTCTTTCAGTTTAATTTTGAAAAGCCTAACCGGAAGTGTCGCAGCAGCGTCGCCAGCTTGCTGTGGATGACGTCATGAAGGTCTGAGTCTTCTGCGACATGACTCCTTCAGCCAGCTGCTTCATCTAAACACGCTTCAGTCGGTAAGAACCGCCTGCTGCTCGGGTTCCGGTTCTGGTCCGGACCGGTTTTACTGGGTCAGAACTAACTGCCGTCAGGTGGAGCAGAGGCTGTGAGGACGGACCGACCTGTTGGTACTGGAGAATTAAAACCAGATTAAACAGAACCATGATGGCTTGGTTCGTGTGATGTTCTGTGAATGGAGCTGCGGGTTGTGTTCGGGTCAGTTCGACCCAAATGTCTCATTTTCCTTCCTAATTAGCGTCATTCTGATCATTTTATGTAATATCTGTGCATCAGTAACCAGACTGTGTTTAACAAGGGGTCACATGGTTCCTCTCTGTGGACCAAACTGGACCTCCTACAGAACTGGAATAAATATAAAGACTGAATTATGCAGAAGGTTGGTTCTGGTTCTCCAGCCTTCCTGAAGGTCTGCAAGGTTCTGGTTTTTCTTATTTGTCCTTTTAAATGTCTGGAAAAGCTCAGAAGGTGCTGAGAAACTTTGGGTTTTCCTAAATGTTTCTTAGACATTTCTGTTCCAGGTTCTGGGTTCAACGGTGGTCCATCATCATCCCCTGGTCCTCAGCTCTGTTTGGACCTTTGGAGATTCAGGGGCATCAGGTGCTGTGCTGGGTTCTGAATCAAATCTGAACAGATACTCTGCAAGGACAGAGAAATTAGTTCTGTCTGTAAGGGCTGCAAGAACAAAGTTCTTTCTGGCCCGGATATTTCAGACTCCACCAGAACCCAAGAGCAGAACCTTGTGGAGGTCCTCGTAGGTCTCTCTCACTGCAGCACACCGCCTTCATATTTCTCAAACACTGAGCAAGAAGAAAGTTCTGACCAGAACATGCGTCAAGAACAAGTGTTTATTTTTCTTATTCCAAGAAGACTGCTGATTCTGAACAGAATCCTGGACCTGACCAAGTTCTGACCCGGTGCAGATTTCTGGTTCTAATAAGTTTACATTTCTGAACAGATTCTTGACCCTGAACAACTTAATCTGAACATCCTTTACTTCTGAACAGACTTTGGGTTTTGAACAGATTCCTAGTTGTGAACTGATTCGTTGAACTCTGAACTCTGAGTCTTTCAGGGGTTAAAATGATCCTAAACTCCAGGAATGTTGAGTTAACACAAAACAGACATTGTCACAAGGAGAACCTGAGGGCTTGGAGTTGGTTCGACCCGATTCGTAGTTCACAGCCACACATTTCATCCCTTCCTGTTTCCATCTGACCCATTTTAACTCCAGCTGTTAGATTTATTTCCTGGATCAGAACAACCAGGTAGAACTTGGAAAACTGGTATAAAACCACCTGAACAGAGAAGGTACCAAATAGTGTGGCGGTAAAATCACCACTCATGGTTCCTCTATGTTCTTCTGTACCTCAGGAGTGGAGTGATGCAAAAGACGTTGTTTTCCAGAGGTTCTGGTTCCGTCCTCTTGGAGAGGAATGGTCAGTCCTGCGGCGCCGTCACAGACTCGGCCACTTCCTGTGACCTCCCGTTTCGGTGCCCCCGATGTGGCGAGCAGGAGCGTTTCCGCAGCCTGGCCTCTCTGCGAGCCCACCTAGAGTATCGCCACTCCTACCGTTCTCCAGATGTCATCGCTGGAGATTTCAGCATCACTGGAAAACACCCCGACCCGCTGACGGCGGCGATCCCCTGGCAGGACATGAGCCTCCCGACCCGCAGGGGGCAGCAGGGCGCCGCGAGGCCGCCCCATGTTCGCTCCCTCAGTGATAGCAGAGACAGCGGGTGCCTCCACTCCTACAGCTCGGTGAGGAGGCGCACCCAGAGCGTTGGGGTGGGCACACAGGCAGAGGAGGAGGAAGGAGTGGATGATGAAGATACAGGAGAAGAAGAAGAAGAAGAAGAAGAGGAGTATGATGGTGATGAAGAAAATGAAATCAGAGATGAGTCAGATAATAAAATGTCCAGTAAAAAGTCAGACACAGGCCACCACCATCATCCATCGTTCCCTCCTGCTTCCCTGGACCCCCCTCTGGACCTGAACACGGAACCGGAACCAGACCTCGTTGGTGAGATTCAGTTTATCTCCATTATCTTTGCTTCAGGAACACCAAGGTTTTAACTGGTCTCCCCTTCACTGTCTCCACCAGCGCAGAGCTCGTACTCTGGCCTGGAGACGGCAGCGGCCTCGGCGGCGGTGCGGCGCCGGCTGGCCAGCATCCTGCGGGCCGCCGACAGCACCATGCAGCGCCGGCTGGCCAAGGTGAGCACAGAACTGGCCAGGACCGACACGGAGCTGCTGTGTGAGCGCGCTCACTCGCAGCACCTGGCCCAGGAGAGACAGGAAGTGGCAGACAGAGAGCGCTCGCTGAGCCGGCAGGTGGACGTGGCCGTCATGGTGATCGCCGCTCTGAGGGAGCAGCTCAACGCCTCGGAGAATGAGCTGGAACGCCGGGAGAGGTGGGGACATCTGGGCCACTGCTGCAGGTCAGAACCTCTGTCCTACATCTGGGTTGACCTGCTGCCTGGGTTTTGTTTTCAGGGAAGTGATAACCATCCAGAGGTTCCTGGAGGCCGCGGCCCGGCAGGAGACGAGCGGAAAAGTTCGGATCCAGCGCTTCATTGAGAACCTGCTGGGACGGATCGCCCTGGCTGAGAAGCTGGTGGAGTTCTACCAGGTTAACGGCAGCCCGGCCCAGTGTGAGCACTATAAGGTACAGCAACACAGCCAGGCCTCCTGGGATGGGGTGGTGTCGGTTCTGTCCACACGGGCCCTGGGATTGGCTGTTTATTCTTGGTTTTTTATTTTTATCAGCCGTGTTTTTATGTTTGTTTCTTTCTCTCTTTTTATTTCCTTTCTGGTCGTAATTGATCTTGTGGCTGAACTGAACCCTGATGCTGTTCTGACCTCAGCAGAACCAGAACCAGGCTGATAACGTTCATCACAGAATCAGTAAAAGCAGGTGAGTCTTTTCTCATTGATCTGTTTAAAACGTTCTAAATGTTGCAGATTCTTCAGGCTAGATCCAACTGCGTTGTGGAGACGTGTCCTGAAGTCCTTGTCCTTGAAGACTTCAGGCTAAAGCAATGGATGAAGATGCAGCCAGTCAGAAGGACCTGGAGGACTCGGGTTTATTGGTTTTAAGCTGTAAACGTTTGCACCTGGCTGCCATGTTCAGAACCTCCAGATAAGGACCTCCTGCAGGTTTCTCCAGAACCTAAATCGAGTTCATCCTCCTCCAAGTTGTTTCTTTTCTCTCAGATGAACCCGATCCTCGTCAAATGATTTTGAAGCGTGTGAGATGATTTTTGTCTTTCCAGAAGAAGGTAGGATGCAGACCGAGCAGCTGTTTAAACATGAACTCGTTAACTAATCAGCTTGACTCGTAAAGCGGCTCATTATTCCTCTGTCGGACCTCCTGCTGGTCAGAACCAGACCAATAGGTCATCTAAAGAACATTGGTCCATTTCTATACAACTAATTCTGCAGTCAGTCACATGAACTGTGGTTTGTGTGTTTTGGGTCATCTTCTGATCCACAAACCTGTGATGTTTCCAGGTCAGCAGGAGGTCAGCTCTTCTCCTCTGGTCTCCATGACAACAGAACTCAGTCCTCCTCCCAGATCGGCGGTGCTCCTCAGTTCTCCAAAGCGGGCGTGGACCGGGAACGGGAGCGCCAGGAACGTCTGGCCCAGTCCTCCAGGCTGTTCTGCCGGCCTGAGCACAGAGACGACATCTGGAACCACCAGCGGCGCCGGTCCACTGGGTATGAGGCCTAGAACTGTAGAGCCAGACCAGAGAGGTGTGGGTTCTGAAACCCGGTGGGCTTATTCCAGTGTGGAAACTACCAAGCAGACATGTGAGCAGAACTATCAGGACCCGCTTCCTTTAGTTCTGGTTAGAATATTGTAAATAAAACGTTAGTCTGTGATGGCACCGCAGGCCGGACCGTGCCTCTCCAAGAGGATGGAACCAGAACCAGCCTTTAGGTCTACTCTTACATGGGCTTATAGTTCTGCTGGCACCTTTTAAGTTCTGGATATTTGTCTCAATATTAATAAGAACAGTTGCTGAGTTAAACAGGACCAGAAAACAACCCAGTCCAGACCACAGAAATCTCTACCGGACCATGTTGGTACCACGCAGCATGGATTATTCCTCTGGATCAAACTGGGTCTGGGTCGAGACCCTCTGGTTCTTTGAAAAACAGCTCAAACAGAACTGAACGTATGAGGTTAGAACGCTGTCAGAAACAGTGTGTATGTAAAGATGGAAATTGTTCATATTAGTCAGTAGTTGTGCATAAATAAAATCCAGAAGAGTTATTTTATATTTTCTCTATAAGAAAACAAAATAAAATGTTACAGCTTCAAGAAATTACAAAGTTTAAGTTTACAGTTGTGGTTTATTCTTTATGAATACAATATGCTATAACAGTTTGTGAATACGATTTCTTTTCATGAGAATACGAATTTACATCAGCGACTCGGCGTCACGTGATCTCAGGCTGGTTAGTGGAGCACAGAGTGAGTCGATTCGCGCTGCGCTGTCACACTCCTCACCGCCAGGAAACGTAGCGCCGCAATGGGAGATAATTCAGTCTAAAAGGAATATTAGGAACAGATGGAGATAGGGGGAAATCAAGAGGATTATAAATAAAGCATTGTTCTTATTTTTATGAAATATAAAACTAAAACATAGAATATAGTGAGACATATATAAACTTTTTAACATTACCTGGCTTTGTACCGTAGTTTCTTGGTCCGCCATCTTGGCGCTAGTGCTGCTGCTGCTTCCTCTGCTGGCGGTACGCATATTGTATTCATAAAGAATAAACCACAACTGTAAACTTGAACTTTGTAATTTCTTGAAGCTGTAACATTTTATTTTGTATTCTTACAGAGAAAATATACAACACCTCTTCTGGATTTTACTTATGCACAACTATTGACTAATATGCACACATTTCCATCTTTACATACACATTGTTTCTGACCGCGTTCTTACCCCATATCGAACGGATCTTATCCGGTATCTCCTGACCTTAGGGTTCTGAAAACAGAACCAGGAGCTGAACCTGAAGGAAATCTCTTCCTCTCCTCGGGTCAAACCTTCACATTCCGGCCCGGTTCCCCAGAATCTCCTGATCAGTCGGGTCATCACATCTCATCCTGTGCTTCATGTCCCACATGATAAAACAGCTGCTCTGAAGGTCCATTTCTGATACGATGAAGATGGAATTGGATTCTTTGGTTCTGTCAGCGGAGGTTAGAAATAACTGGTGTTCAGTACAAGGCCGTCCCCACCCTGCCATCCCATAATTATCTCAGAGGTGTAATAAAGTGAGGCTGCAGAGAAGGTGGCAGGGCTCAGTAGGAAACACATGGACTGAAATGATCCAGGCTGGGTTCTGAAGGCCTTATTTTGGACCTGGACCTGCTACGCAGGGAAGGAAGATCTGGAAACAGATCAGCTTCTCCTTATGTTCTCCAACCAAGCAGCCAGACCTTCCTCCAGGCTTCTGATGGTTCTGCTCTGGACCCACCTTCAGTCCAGTTGGACCATTTTTCAGAGCAATTCCTTGACCGTTTATTTAAAGAAACCTCATTCAGAGATCTGTTACAGGTTCTATACGGGTTCTTACAGGTGCTTGAAATCCTTGAAGGTGCTTGAATTTACACCAGGCAGATGTGATTGAGAGCAGGATCATCAGAAGGTCAATAAATGGTTTTCTAGTGCAGGACCATCGAGGTTCATGAGATGAAGAGATCAACATCTAGAGGCAATATTAGCTGTTTAGGAACAGATGAGAATCACTTCTCACCTTTAGAAGGTGCTGGAGATCCACCTGGAGATGTAGATCTTCACCTGGAGATGTAGATCTTCACCTGGAGATGTAGATCTTCACCTGGAGATGTAGATCTTCACCTGGAGATGTAGATCTTCACCTGGAGATGTAGATCTTCACCTGGAGATGTAGATCTTCACCTGGAGATGTAGAGCTTCACCTGGAGATGCAGAGCTTCACCTGGAGATGTAGAGCTTCACCTGGAGATGTAGAGCTTCACCTGGAGATGTAGATCTTCACCTGGAGATGTAGATCTTCACCTGGAGATGTAGATCTTTACCTGGAGATGTAGATCTTCACCTGGAGATGTAGATCTTCACCTGGAGATGCAGAGCTTCACCTGGAGATGTAGAGCTTCACCTGGAGATGTAGATCTTCACCTGGAGATGCAGAGCTTCACCTGGAGATGTAGAGCTTCACCTGGAGATGTAGATCTTCACCTGGAGATGTAGATCTTCACCTGGAGATGCAGAGCTTCACCTGGAGATGCAGAGCTTCACCTGGAGATGTAGATCTTCACCTGGAGACGTAGAGCTTCACCTGGAGACGTAGAGCTTCACCTGGAGACGTAGAGCTTCACCTGGAGATGTAGATCTTCACCTGGAGATGTAGATCTTCACCTGGAGATGTAGATCTTCACCTGGAGATGTAGATCTTCACCTGGAGATGTAGATCTTCACCTGGAGATGCAGACGTAGAGCTTCACCTGGAGACGTAGAGCTTCACCTGGAGACGTAGAGCTTCACCTGGAGACGTAGAGCTTCACCTGGAGATGTAGATCTTCACCTGGAGATGTAGATCTTCACCTGGAGATGCAGAGCTTCACCTGGAGATGTAGATCTTCACCTGGAGATGCAGAGCTTCACCTGGAGACGTAGATCTTCACCTGGAGATGTAGATCTTCACCTGGAGATGTAGAGCTTCACCTGCAAAATGCTTGAAACCTTCAGAAGTCCTGATCCAGTCCAGTTTAACAGAGGAACATCTGGCTACTTGGAAGGAAACCTAAAGAAGTGAGTTCTGATCAGGATTTGGGATCGGTAGGGTTCTGGTCCAGTGGATGTAGTGCTCCGATCTTCATTGAACTATTTGGGTTCAGATCCGGTTCTGGAAAGGGTTGAAAATGCAAATAAATTCTCAACATTTTAGTGAAATCATCTTTAAAACCCGAATAGATGGAAGCAAGGTTCTGGTGAGAAGGTGCCGGGTCAGACGGTGGATGGTGTTCTGATGATGATGATGGTTTCTCTCTGTGGGATTCAAACCCGCGAGCCCTGAGCTGTACTGGACCTTCTCCTTTGGTCGGTTCTAGCTCCTTTTAGAAGAACGTCTAGTGACTTTGAGGTTAAACATTAAAACCTCCAGAACCTTCTGAGTCGGTTCCTCCAGAACCTGCTTGTCCACCTCCTGCCCTATAAAACCACCACATCTGTCCTCCCTGTAACTGTTGGACCAGACAGACCGGTCCCTGGTCCAGAGGTTCGGTCCATTTTAAGTCTAGATGCACTGATCAGGTTTTTACTGACGGTACCAGTTTTCATTAGGCTCCATCCGGATGGTTCTGGTTGTAGTTCTAAGGATTATAAGACGTTTTTAAAATTAATAAATGAGACAAATTTCTACGATAAAGAGGAAAAAGGTTCTGATGGGTCCCTGATGGAGGAGGTGGTCTGGGACCCATCCAGTGTCAAGAAGGAAAATGTTCTTCCTGTTCTCCTGATGTTCCGTTTTTCTCTGTTTTCCTGTTTTTTGTCACATTTCATGCAAATAAAACCAACTTCATGACAACAAAATGTTTGTAAAATGAGACGTGGCCCGAAACATCTGACTGGTGTCCAGCTTCACTCCTAATGCTGGTTTAATGACCTCTGACCTCTCCCAGAAGTGGACCTAAAGTCACTGGCGTCTTCAACCGGACCTCAGAATAAAAGCTGTTGAATGTGTGCTGGACGGTAGAAGACGTCCACCTGGTACCATGTTGTGACCACATCCGTGTTCCTGTTAGAGCATGCTTCATGTGTAGCTCCAAGCAACGTATCTCTAACCTGCTGTGGTCCTGTCGGCGTCTTCTGTAGCAGAGAAGCTCTAGTTTAATGGGATTTAATGGAAAGCGTCACTCTGCCAGCGAAGCTCTTCACTGTTTGGTTCATACCAGGAGAAGAATGTAGCTGATAATCAGCTGAGTTCATGAAGATCTCTGAGGGACACGTCAGAGTTACTGAGAGAGCAGGTTTGTTCAGAGCGAGTAGAGGAACCTGGGTTCCATGTTTGTGTTCATGTCGTGTTCTTCCTGGGATCTGTTAGTTTGGTATTCCTGAATTCTTGCCGAGCGTCCGGAAGGATCCGGCTGAAAGAAGTCCTCTCTAGTTCTGTGCCTTCGCTCCAGAACTCTGTAGTCTGTAAAACACTGAAGATCTGGAGCAGTCTGTGGAAACCTGTCAGTGTGTCGTGATGTTCTGTGAACATTAAAGAACATGAGACCAACATACCTGTGAGTTCTGTTTTATTTGGGTCTGTGTTTCCCTATAAATCTGCAGATTCTTCAGAATCATTTAATGTCAGGAGAACATCGTGTTATTCCAACATGGATCTCATCTGGAGCCAGAAACACTGCCTGGCCAAAGAAAAGGTCACAACCAAAACAAAAGGTCACTCTCTAATGTTTGGTTGGACCGTCTTTAGCTTTGATTACGGCTCCATTCGCTGTGGCTTTGTGTCAGTAAGCTTCTGCAACGTCACAAGATTTATTTCCACCCAGTGTTGCGTTCATTTTTCACCAAGATCTTGCATTGATGATGGTGGAGTCAAAACCTTCTCCAGCACATCTCAAAGATTCTCCATGGGGTTAAGGTCTGGACTCTGGTGGCCAATCCATGTGTTAGAATGATGTCCGATGAATCCTGGGATTTTCATCTTGGAATATGCTCGTCCCATCAGGAAAGAAAAGATCCATTGATGGAATAACCTGGTCATTCAGTTTATTCAGGTAATCAGCTGACCTCATTCTTTGAACACATACTGTTGTTGAACCCAGACCTGACCTCCTGCAGCAACCCCAGATCATAGCACTGCCCCCACAGGCTGGTACAGTAGGCACCAGGCATGATGGGGGCATCACTTCACCTGCCTCTCTTCTTACCCTGATGCCCCCATCACTCTGGAACAGGTTAAATCTGGACTCTTCAGACCATATGACCTTTCATTGCTCCAGAGTCCAATCTTTATGCTCCCTAGCAAATTGAAGCCTTTATTTTCGGTTAGCCTCATTGATTAGTGGCTTTCTTAAGGCTTCACAGATGTTCAGTCCCTTGAGTTCCCTTCACGTTGTGTGTGTGGAAATGCTCTTACTTTCACTAATTGTTTTGGCCAGGCAGTGTAGATCTGGAGGCAGGAATGAAGAATCTGAGGAGAAAAGATGTTCAGAGGAACTCCAGACGGAGACAAACATGGAAAAAATCCCTGAACTGATTAAAAAGTTCCTCAAAGAAAGATGGTGGGTGTTTAAAGATTCCTTCATCTGCAGAGCAGAACATCATGGAGCTAATGGAGGAATCTGGAGGAACTTGAGGGACCAGTTGGACAGCAGCGATCCCTGATCCACAGACGGTTCTGCATCAAGAACCATCATCACCCGCTGGTAGAACCTCATGGAGCAGCATTCCAAGCACATCCTACGGGTGTGGCTGAGGAGGAAGAGGAGGGAATGGCTGGATGGGCCTTCCTGCGGTTCTGACCTGTTCCTGACTCTGGAAGGATTAGGAACCAGAAGTTCTCCTGGACCCACTGTGATGTGTTTGCAGGAAGGAACAACAGCTGAACTCCTCTTGGTTCAGATGTCAGGAGAAGCAGTGGGAACATCAGCGGGTGGGAAGAGCTGCACAGAACCAGCATTTAGTTCATTTCCTCGGTCCGACATGAAGTAAAGGTCAGAGTTCAGATCTTCATCATGTCTTCATCTTCTCATGGTTTACAGCAACATCAATTGTTTGAGTGTAAAATCCTTTAAGGTCCGATCTTTATGGCTCACTGAACCGTCAGCTGTGTGCAGAGGTGGTGAGATGTTCCTTTAAGTGTTGTGGAGGAGGACCGGACCTTGTTGGTACCGAGCAGCTGCAGAGACCTCGGAGCGGGTTCTGCTGTGTTCCAGTCTCCTCGTCTGTCCCGGGACGGTTCCACATGCAGGATGTCTGCAGGAAACAATCTGGTGTCGGTGGAGTTTGAAATCTCGGGTCACGTTCAGGGTCAGTATGTTCAACTCTTCCTCTTCCTCTTCCTCTGCTCTGCAGTGACAGCCTGCAGGCTGTAAGACGATCCACTGCTGCTTAAATTAGAAACCAGCCGGGCCTGATGGTACCTTCTGCTGCTTCGCCTCCATATTCCTCTGAACTGTTCAGCTGTTTGTGTTGGTTCTAAGTAATGGTTCTGGTTCTGTACCGACCGAACTGACTGGTTCTGTTTTCACTGTTTTTCAGGTGTCTGTTTCAGAATGGTGAGTTTCTTTATGCTGGAATATCGTAAAAGCGTTGGAGGGAAGCCGTGTCAGAACCAGGATGGATCGGTTAACAGAATAGACCTTTCATCAGTTATCTGTTGATCAGAAAGTACCACCCACTCAGTTTCTACTGTTTCTTCGTTGTTTTAGAGAAACCAAAGCTAATAAGAAGAATCGGGATTATATCCCTCGTTTTTACCAACTTCATTTTTAATTAAACTCTTTTTGTTCTTGGCTTAAATTTCATGATTAAAGTGAAGATCTGATGTTCTGAGGAGTTCCAGCAGGAACATATCTAACGTCATGTGAGGAACCTTCTCTCTTCAGAAGAACAGACGCTTTTCTGGAACACAAATGAACAAATATTGAATATAGAAAGAAAGCAAAAAATAGGATTATCACTTTGTAGATGCTTTTCCCTGCTTGGCCTCACTGTGGCGCTGTTTTCTTTCTCTGGGAGATCAAAACGAAGGTGAGCTTAGATGGTGGAAGCTCAACCTAACTGATTAAATTGTCAGTTTATGGTTTAATTAGTTAAAAACACATTTCTAAGAATCCATGCAGATACAAGGAGAACAGGCTGGGGTTCAGATCCAGAACCTTCTGGCTCTAAGGCAGCTCAGCCTCAGTTAACTGGTGCATCTATCTCTGGTGAAGCACATCATCAGCTGAAGAACAGATCTTATGGAAAAATCACAAGGATCATGTTAAACTGAGAAGATCAACCTGGTTTATATTGCTGTTGACTAGAGTTCATGTTCTGACCCGCTGCTCCTCAGGATTCAGTTCCCAGCCTTCATAAAGCTGCTGTCCATCAGCCCAGCGTCTGAGTGCTGATGTTTGGTGTCTTTCATTCTGGAACGTTGTTCTACCTGGATTTTACTCAGCAGTTTGGACCACCTTCCTCCGTTCCCAGATGTTCATGTTGCTGTTGGTGAAAATGTGTTTGTTAGGAAGTAAATCCAGATGTCTTCCTGTCCTGCAGTACACCGAGAAGGAGGGTCTGCGGCTCGGCCTGGTGGGCTGGGTGAAGAACACGTCCAGAGGAACGGTGGTGGGACAGGTGCAGGGTCCAGCTGACATGGTGGAGGAGATGTGAGCTCACACTGAAACCCACAGAACACCACAACCCCCCAAAAAAAATAGAATTTTACATAAAAGGTCCATATTTCCTGCCAGTCGTCTCAGAAAGTGAAACTGTTATTTTATGGAGAATTATTCCACATAGAGTCAAATATTCCAAGCTTTTGTTTCTTGTCATTTTGATGGTTCTGGTTTACAGGGAAAGAAAACCCAAAGTTCAGTGTCTCAGAAAATCTGAATATCACATTAGACCAATCAAAAAGGATGCTTTAAACACAAATGTTCTGAAAAGTTTGCCTGGTTGGGCCTCTTCTTGCATGAATTACTGCATCAATGCTCCGTGTCATAGAGGAGATCAGCCTGTGGTTCTGCTGAGGTGTTCTGGAAACCCCCGGTTGCTTTGATAGGACCTTCAGGTCATCTACCTTGTTGGTTCTGGTGTCCCTCATCTTCCTCTTGATAACAGCTCATAGATTCTCTATGGGGTTCAGGTCAGGGGAGTCTGCTGGCCAATCAAGAACAAGAACACCATGGTCATCAAACCAGCTTTTGGTACCGTTGGCGTTGTGGGCCGGTACCAAGTCCTGTGCTGGGAAATAAAAGTAGCATCTCCATACAACTTGTCAGCAGAGGGAAGCATGTGGTGCTCTACAATGTTCTGGTAGATGGCTGCATTGACTGTGGACTTCAGAAAACACAGAACCAGAACCAGCAGATCACATGGCACCCCAAACCATCACTGACTGTGGAAACTTCAACAGTCTAGTTCTGGTTCTCCTTAGCCCAGGTAGGATGGTTCTGACGTTGTCTCTGGTTCAGGAGGGGCTTGACACGAGAAATGCGACATTTGTGGCCTATGTCTAGTGTTCGTCTGTGTGTGGTGGCTCTTGATGCACCGACTCCAGCCTCAGTCCACTCCTTGTGAATCTTCCCCAAATTCTTGAATGGAATTCGCTTGATAATCATCTCAAGGCTGCAGTCCTCCCTGCTCCCTTTTCCTACCACACTTCTTCCTTCCACTCAATTTTCTGTTAATATGCCTGGATACAGAACTCTGAACAACCAGCTTCTTCAGCAAGAACCTTTGGTGGCTTCCCCTCCTTGTGAAGGGAGTCGATGACTGTCTTCTGGACATCTGTCCAGTCAGCAGTCTTCCCCATGATTGTGTGACCTATGACCCAGAGTGACAGACCATTTAAAGGCTCAGGAAACGTTTGCGGGTGTTTTAAATTAATTAGCTCATTAGGGTGGGACACCATGACAGTCCAATAATGAACTTTTTCACAGTATTGTAATTTTCTGAGACACTGAATTTTGGCTTTACTTCACCTGTAGGCCATAATCATCAGAATTACAAGAAACAAAGACTTGGAATATTTCACTCTATATGTCATGATTCTATATAATATATGATTTCACTTTCTGAGATAACAGGCAAAAGTATAGCACTTTTACGCAGTATTGTAATATTTTGTGGTATTTACCTGTACTGGCGGCTTGCTGTAGAAACTGTAGAGATGCGGGAACATTTCCGGCCACTAGATGGAGCCCTTCACCTTCACATCACTGCAGCCGACCTTCTGGATCTGTTCTGACACTCAGAGAAGGTCTTCATTCTGATGAACTGACAGTTCGTTCAGGTCCAAGTTAAAACATGAATTCTTCTGAATCCTCCAGAGATGCAACAGTTTGATGGTTGATCTTTTATCTCAGCTTAAGTTTAGCTTAGATTATCCTCTGAGCTGGTACTGACATGAACAGAACCGTGTAGATCTGATCGGGTCACTGATCTTCAGGTAAACTAACTCCAGGTGGTAGTTTTTATTTAATCTGATCGACTCAGATCATCTGAAAAACAAAGAACCTGAACCGGACTGAACAGAGTGAGATTCAGAACATGATTTCTCCCAAAGGTGCAGAAAAACTGCACAACACAACAAACCCGGGTCGTGTTTTGAACCCAACAGAAGGTTTGAGACAAACATCTAGAGCTGACCGCAGTGGGACCCGGAGGAACCCACAGACTCCATGACATCAGGAACCTTTTCCTGTTTCCACTTTCACCACAACCTCACTTCCTGCCAGGCCTGGGAACCGGGCTCATTTCAGGAAACGAGAACGCTGTAAGAGAGGAGCGGTGGTGCTGGTGGGAAGTTTCTACTTTAACCTCTGAGGAAAAACTCATTCCCAGAGGGAGGAGAAGGTGGATCACTGAGGGAAAACAGGAGGATGGATAGGAAACAAGTCAGAAAAAAACTTGGTTGTAAAAATCAGTAAAAAGGAGATGGAGTTGGAAGGAAATGACAGAAGGAGAGACTGATGTACCGTTGGTGCATCAGGTAGCTGTGGTGCGTCCCCTCAGGACGCAGACTTACTGGAAAACACAACCAGTCCCAACAGAAAATGTTCTCCTCATGCAGAAAAGCAGGAGTCAGTGGAGATGAGGAGATACGAGCAGGAATAATGGGAGACGTGGATAAAAACCAAAGATTATTTCTAATCAAACAGGCAGAAATACAAAATAATTACAACAGTAGTGAAGGAAACCAGGCAGAATAAATACTGCAGCGGATTCAGGATTAATAACCGGAGCAGGAATTAGAAACTGGACCCGGAAACAGGATAAAGGAAAACTACCAGCTGAACATCAAACCCTCCATAAACAGAAGCTGGAAGCAAATTTTAAGCAGGTTTAAAGAAACAAAAAGAGAACAACAAATAATCTGATAAACCAAAGGGAGAACTTTAGTGTCTTCTTCAGGGTTTTAGACTTTTATTTATTATCTTTCTGTTTTCTGTCAGTTTATATTTGAAGTTTTGAGTTTAAATAAAATCCCTTTGGACCTTTTTTGGATCTTTTTTTGGGTTTTCAGTTAGTTTCTCATAAGGTTTCCTGATTAGTTTCAGATCGACTGGTTTTCTTCTCTCCACACCTGGTGGGAGTTCCTTGTTTACACACCTGCCTCATATTAATCCGCTGGTTCCCTCCCTTACATCGGCGTCCCAGCCCTGATCCTCGGATCGGTCTGGCCTGGCCCGGCCCTGTTGAGATGTTTTGGAGGTCCTATATCAGGTCTGTTGGATGGAAACATGTAGAACCTTCAGCATGGTGTGACCTGATGAATGGAAAACATCAGAAATGATCTTCACCAATAAAAACGAGTCGGGGGACATAATAATCAGAGAGATGTTGATGGTGGACGTGTCACGTGTGTGACGTGGCGGAGCGTGAGCGGCTGTCAGGCATCACCGTGTTTTAGTGGAAATGGCAGCAGATTAGAAACCAGCAGATTTCCCACTAAGCTCTGTGGGTGTGTGGATATTAGAGTAGTGGGTCATGAGGCAGATCAGTGGGCTGATGAAGTGGAGCATCTTCTCTGTCTCTGGCGGAGCTTCAGTCCATACACTGACACAGAGCTGACCCAGATCTGACGAAATCTCCTTTAATCTCCAACCAGAGCGCAGACAGTGGTCACCCTGCAGAAACAGCCCCATTCTCAGGGTAAATATAACTCCAGTTTCCCATCATGCCCTCTGGGTCCACATGAAGCACTGACCCTCTGACCCAGCTGTGTTTTTCTGTCCCAGACACAGAGACCAGACGTCAGATGGGATTTCTGTCCTCCAGGCGGGACAGTCAGAGGGGCTTAGAGAGTTTAATGTTAATATTTCTGGTTTTATTCTAAGGATCAGCAGAGTCTCTGAAGTTGTTCTTCTGTTGCCTTTTTCATCCATTCGATCAGTGTAATGATCTGGAAATATCAGAGTTACAGCTTTAAAAGATCTGGCTGAGTTCTTCAGTTTCTGGGGAAATGAGCTTTAATGCTTCCTAGATTATCTCCTTTAGGAAACTCCTTCGTGAAAACTGATTATTACTACCCATAATTCCCTGCAGCGATCAGTTTGACTAACTCTGAGATCAGCAGGGGGGCAACGTGTGAAAACGTTCTTGTTTTTCCCCCTAAAATGTTTGTAATTAGTTTATTTTAAATAATATTTTTATTCTTCTTATTTCGTGTCCTCTGACTCAGTTTTAGGGATTTGAAAAGAACAACAGACGTTTTCATCATTTTAACGTCGGTTCTGTTAAACTGTGGACAAAAGAAGGAAATGGTAAATGACCTAAACTTGTATAGTGCTTTATCAAGTCCCCAGAGACCCCAAAGTGCTTCACGCTACAATCAGTCATCCACCCATTCATCCACCCATTCATCCACCCGTTCATCCACCCGTTCATCCACCCATTCATCCACCCATTCATCCACCCATTCATCCACCCGTTCATCCACCCATTCATCCATCCATTCACACGCTGATAGTGGTGAGCAACATTGTAACCAGCTGCCCTGGGCCAGACTGACAGAAGGGAGGCTGCTATACAATCGGGACCACCGGGCCCTCTGACCACCATCAGCAGGCAAGGCGGGTGAAGTGTCTTGTCCAAGGACACGACTGAGACAGACAGAGTGGGGGTTTGAACCGTCAACCCACCAGTTACAGGATGAACCCCGACCACTGCAACCACTGTCGCCCCCTACAGAAAACATTTTACTGTAGACGATTATTAAAATATGTTCAGTTAAAGAACCAAAATGTACTAAATGTTCAACAATAGAGCAAAATAAATCTGTGCACCGTTCTGTTTATTATTCCGTGTTTATTTCTGGTGTTTTTGAGATGGTTGAGATGATGAGGCAGAAACATGGAACTAACATGGACCATCTAACCCTTCGGCTCTCTTACCTGGTCTTGGTTACCTTTTACTGCACCTGCTGGTTGTTCTCTGCTCTGGTTTCTCATCAGAACCTCGTCGCTGGGTCCTAAAGTTTAGTTTCTGGACTCTACAGAACTCTTGGTTACATTTAGTTTTGGTTTTGTGTCCGTTTCTATCACAGGAAGTGGAATTAGAGGAGAACTGTGAAGCATTAATCTGAATGAAGTGTCTGCCCTCATCTCTGCAGGAAGGTGTGGTTGAGTAAAGAAGGAAGTCCAACGAGTCGGATCACCAAAGCCAAGTTCACCAACCAGAAAGCCATCGATAAGGTGGAGTTCTCCGGCTTCAAGACTCGCTTCTGACCCGCTGAAGATACTGAGAACTTTTTCTGGACCTCAAACACCAAGCTGTTAAAGCTGGGATCAGATCTGATGGTTCTAATAGGTTTAGGAGGACTGTTTCAACATTTCATGTTTTAAAAGCATTTCATGGTTGGTTTGTGTCTCTGCACAGAAAACAGATGAAATGTTCACATTTGAGACAAAATATTGGAAAATCCTGCTTTACCTGCAGCTTTTCTGCATGGAGCTAGCATGTTGCTATCATAGCTAACAACAAAGGTCTGAAATGAAGTTCATTTAAATTACTGGTGAAATTAAGGATAAAAAACTGTTAAAACGATTATTAAAGACCCCTTAAAACAACTGAAAACTGATTCGTTTTTATTTTATTTGTTTCACATCATTATCTTTCTGTTAAACGTGTCTTTATTTAGCAGCTTTAGAAGCTGACTGAGCAATTTTGCCTTGCAGCAAGATTTAAATCCCAGCCTGGAGTCTTTCTCTGTGGACTTTGCATGTTCTCCCCATGCATGTATGGGTTCTCACGGGTTCTTTAGCTTCCTTCCACAGTCCAAAAACATGACTGTTAGGTTGATTGCTCTCTCTAAACTGTCCTTAGGTGTGAATGTGTGCATGCATGGTTGTGTGTCTCCATGTTGTCCCTGATGGACCGGCGACCTGTCCAGGGTGGACCCAGCCTCTCACCCAATGACCGCTGGAGATGGGCACCAGCCTCCTTGAGATCCTGCAAGGAGAAGCAGGTAAGGAGGACGGATGGATGGATGGGTGGATGGGTGGTCGACGCTAAAGGGTTTTTGCATTGATCCTGGCGTTAATGCCACTAGTTACCTTGTGTATGAATGTTACTGCCACCCAGAGAGACTAAGCTGATTTTTTGCAGATAGTTTGGTTCAAAGCAAACAATTAAGAGGTGTCTTAATTTTACAAAGTATTAAGGTGAAGGTCATCAGGTGTTCTGGATAAATATAGCTGGGTATCATCAGCGTGCCGATTTAGGATGTGTTCATTAATGATTCAACCTTAAGACAGGAATTATTTAAAGAGACTAGCCTCAAGCACTGAACCCTGAGGTACTCCACAAGTGAGGAAGATCTGCTATTAACATAAACTGGAATCTTTCAGACAAATCAGATTCAAACCAGCCTCGTGCTGTTCCCCTGATCCCTACAGCATGATCCAGCCTTTCTAAGAGAATATTCTGATGGACTGGATCAAATGCAGCACAGAGATCTAACAGAACAACTGCTGGTTTGGATCAGAGGTTCCTGAACTGTTCAGCTTCTGACCTCCAATATAAAATTAGTACAAAGTTTTGTCACAAACACTAGTGATAAAAATTATTCATCATCCATTTTCTATATCTGTGTTATCCACACAGGGATGTAGGGGATGATGAGAGGTGCAGAACATCTTGGACAGGTCTCCAGTCCATCACAGGACAGCATAGAGACACAGGACAACCAAGCATGCACACACACACAGCTGCTTGAAAAGCTTTTAAATCAGGTTCAAGCTCATGAAAGAACATCAACCAGAACGACTAAATGTGCCAAAATGAAACGTCCTAGTGCAAACATTACTCAAAGAGTTGCATTGCTTCAAACATTTAGCATCATTTACTGGAGAAACCCTGGTTAGACTGACTGCAGAAAACTTCTCAGCCGTTAAAACCAGGGAGAGGACCTCCTGCATCAGGCTGCAGGTCTGATCCCTGCAGGATGTAAACACAGAGCAGCTGAGATGATGTTGCGTAACAGCAGCAGGTCACCTGACAGAGGAACTGTCCATGTGATCCAGTTAAACCCCAGCTGGAGGATCCCAGATCAGCTGATCAACCCTGACGCAGTGATGAGTCAAAGGAATCTGAGGAGATAAAACAGGAGATTATTTCTGAGGACACCTGCAGTTAAAGCTCCGTCATGCTGAAGATGTGTGGGCACCTCAGAGCTCAGGGAGCGGCTCTTCAAGGAGCACGCTGCTGGAGGTGGGAGCTCTGTCGCCATGCCAACTGCCTGGAGATATGACGCACACAGACACACAAAAAGGAGCAGAGTGTGGGAGGTGTTTGAAGGAGGCCTCAGCCTGGTTCTGCTGGGAGGCCATTCAGGGCAGCAGAACCAAACTTCATGTTCATCTGATCTTTGAGGGTCAACATCTTCAACTCTGATTCAGGAGCAGTTTGTATAAAATCAGTTCAGTCAACAGGCCTCATTTCTAAGCTCTTCAGTTGGTTTGATTCTGGAAAGTTGGCCCATTCTTCATCAGGTTGACCCGTACTTCTTCATCATGTTCTTCATCAGGTTGACCCGTACTTCTTCATCATGTTCTTCATCAGGTTGACCCGTACTTCTTCATCATGTTCTTCATCAGGTTGACCCGTACTTCTTCATCATGTTCTTCATCAGGTTGACCCGTACTTCTTCATCATGTTCTTCATCAGGTTGACCCGTATTCTTCATCATGTTTTTATCAGGTTGACCCGTACTTTTCCATGTTCTTCAAGGGTTTGACCCCGTACTTCTTCATCATGTTTTTCATCAGGTTGACCCATACCTTCCTTCCCATCATTTTCATCAGGTTTGACCCCGTACTTCTTATCATGTTCTCAAAGGTTGACCCAAACTTTTCATCATGTTCTTCATCAGGTTGACCCGTACTTCTTCATCATGTTCTTCATCAGGTTTGCCCCTACTTCTTCATCATTTTTTCTCTTTTCCTCAAGGGTTGACCCGTACTTTTTCATCATGTTTTTCTCAGTTGACCCGTACTTCTTCATCATGTTCTTCATCAGGTTGACCCGTACTTCTTCATCATGTTCTTCATCGGTTTTGACCGTTTTCTTCTTTTCCATCATGTTCTTCATCAGGTTGACCCGTACTCTTCATCATGTTCTTCATCAGGTTTGCCCGTACTTCTTCATCATGTTTTTTCATCAGGTTGACCATACTTTTTTCATCATGTTCTTCATCAGGTTGACCCGTACTTCTTTTTTCCATCATGTTCTTCATCGGTTGACCCGTACTTCTTCATCATGTTTTTTCATCATTTCTTCATGGGGGACCCGTACTTCTTCATCATGTTCTTCATCAGGTTGCCCCTTACTTCTTCATCATGATTTTCTTCATCAGGTTTTGACCTTACTTTTCATCATGTTCTTCATCAGGTTGACCCGTACTTCTTCATCATGTTTCTTCATCGGTTGACCCGTACTTTTTCATCATGTTTTTCATCATTTTGACCCGTACTTCTTCATCATGTTCTTCATCAGGTTGACCCGTACTTTTTCATCATGTTCTTTATCAGTTGACCCTACTTCTTCATCATGTTCTTCATCATGTTGACCCGTACTTCTTCATCATTTTCCTCAGTTGACCCGTACTTCTTCCATGTTCTTCATCGGTTTGACCCGTACTTTTTCATCATGTTTTTTCATCAGGTTGACCCGTACTTCATCATTTTCTTCATCAGGTTGACCCGTACTTTTATCATTTTCTTCATCAGGTCCCGTACTTCTTCATCATGTTCTTCATCATTTTGACCCGTACTTCTTCATCATTTTCTTCATCAGGTTGACCCGTACTTTTTCATCATGTTTTTTTATGGGTTTGCCTTACTTCTTCTCATTTTTCTTCATCGGGTTTTGCCCTACTTTTTCCATGTTCTTCTCGGGGTTGCCCCGTATTTTTTATGTTTTCTAGGTTTGTTATTTTTTCTCAGGGGTTCTTTATTTTATTTTGTTTTTATAGTTTTTATTTTTTTTAGGGTTTTATTATTTTCTTATCATTTTTCTATTGATATTTTATCATTTTTAATGTTTTTCGGGGGTTTTCCTTTTTTATTTTTCTATTTGGTAAATTTTTTCTTTCATCATTTTTTATATTGCCCCCCCCGCCCCCCCCCCCCCCCCCCCCCCCCAAAACCCCCCCCCCCCAAAAACCCCCCCCTTTTTTAAAAAAACCCCCCCCCCCCCCCCCCCCCCCCCCCCCCCCCCCCCCCCCAAAAAAAAAAACCCCACCCCCCCCCCCCCCCCCCCCCCCCCCCCCCCCCCCCCCCCCCCCCCCCCCCCCCCCCCCAAAAACCCCCCCCCCCCCAAAAAACCCCCCCCCAAAGGGCCCCCCCCCCCCCCCCCCCCCCCCCCCCCCCCCCCCCAAAAAACCCCCACCCCCCCCCCCCACCCGCACCCCCCCCCCCCCCCCCCCCCCCCCCCCACCCCCCCCCCCCCCCCACCCCCAACCCGCCCACACCCCCCCCCCCCCCCCCCCCGTACTTCTTCTCATGTTTTAAATCATTTTCCCTTCATGTTTTTCATCGGGTTTACCCTATTCTTCATATGTTTTCTCATGTTCTTCATCAGGTTGACCCGTACTTCTTCATCATGTTCTTCATCATGTTCTTCATCATGTTCTTCATCAGGTTGACCCGTACTTCTTCATCATGTTCTTCATCATGTTCTTCATCAGGTTGACCCGTACTTCTTCATCATGTTCTTCATCATGTTCTTCATCAGGTTGACCAGTACTTCTTCATCATGTTCTTCATCAGGTTGACCCGTACTTCTTCATCATGTTTTTATCAGTTTTTTCATCAGGTTGACCCGTACTTCTTCATTGTTTTTTCATCGGTTTGACCCGTACTTCTTCATCATGTTTTTCATCAGGTTGACCCGTACTTCTTCATCATGTTCTTTCTTTCAGGTTGACCCGTACTTCTTCATCATGTTCTTCATCAGGTTGACCCGTACTTCTTCATCATGTTCTTCATCATGTTCTTCATCATGTTCTTCATCAGGTTGACCCGTACTTCTTCATCATGTTTTTCATCATGTTCTTCATCAGGTTGACCCGTACTTCTTCATCAGCAGAAATCTGTCAGATCAAATATTTTCACATGAAAAATAAATCTTTCGGTTTCAGGTTTTCTATCATAAAGGTTGATTAAATGATCGTTTTAAAAGCCGGGACCTGCTCAGCTCTGAGGTTAAACTTGAAAACTGACGGTATTTACAGGTACCATCTAAAGATCCTAACAGTCTAGTCAAAGGTCTGCACATCAGTAGAATGATTTAACCCCAAAAACCGGGTTTTGGATTCCTTGTGACCCATTTGGTCTTCCTTTCCTTGTTTTGTCTGTGTTTAATGTTCTGGATCTGCTCTGCTGAGATCTTCCTGCCACTCTGTGGGTTTAACGTGCAGTATGAGAGTTTTGCTGACATCATGTCCCTTCTCTCTTTCTGGACCATTAACTCCAAACCAGGAGTTACAAAACCAGTGCCAGAACTTCTAGGGGACTGGACCGAACCCAGACTTGGGCTCTAAAAATGGGACAGTGTTTGGACCGTCTGTTTCTTCCCATCATGGAGCTTCTCCTGTTAACACTAAACCAAACACCTCTGTGTGAGAGATCCTCCCGGGTCTGAAAACATCTGGAAGGTCCAGAAAATAATCCCTCCATCCCCCCTTCTCCGCCTGTTTCTGGGTGAAATCTGCAGCAAATATTAATAACTCCAGAGCCGCCCCCACGCTGCTGAAGGTGCTGAGAGACAGCAGAAACAACCCACACACACTCTTTATTCCCTCTCGAGAAGCAGCCACCTCCTCTTCCTCTCCCAGCAACCGTGTTTGGCATCCCATAGTGGTTACCGTGGAAACAGTGCTCATTCTGGCGGTGTTTGTGAGAGAGAAACAGAAGAAGAAAAGACTTGATGGCTTCTCCTTGGCTCAGTGTTTCTCTGTGATTATCCCGCCGGCCCACACAGGTCGTCACACCTGAGTGGGAGCCGCCGGCCAGCTGCTGCCTGGCAACACGCTGGTACCGAGTCCAACTCTTCTGGGCTGGATCAGCTGGTTTTACTGGGAATGATGGAGGGTTTCCTGCTGAAGTGGGATGTCTTGCACTTATTATGCCAGCAGATAACAAAGCTTCTAGTTCAATAAACACCTTTACATTAATGATAGAAGTTATATTTAAACTGGAAACTATTGAGAACTTCAGATTTTTCATGTAATCTAATATTAACACATTTACTTTCACTGTTTGTGAGGATCAAGCCTGACCTTTGAACCCTGAAATAGCTTCAGTCAAACCCTTCCTGGAAGCTGATCTTAGAACCAGAACCTGCTGTGGTTTTGAGGTCCAAACAGCAGGTTTCTGAGAGGTCAAATACAGGTGAACCGTGGCAGAACTTCTTCCACCTTTAATACGACTCATTTCCTGTTCAGATCATTCACACCCTAAAACTAAATGTGTCCAGAAGCAGCTTTGGGTTCAGTTTCAGTTCAGTCTTCCTTACATCACAACTAATCTGATGATCCAGAACCAAAGTCCAGCTTCCTGGAAGGATTTTCCACCCGTTTGGGTCGTTTAGCAGGGAGATTATAAAGAACCAAACTGGTCTCATTGTTCAAAGGTATCTGTCAGGAGAAGCATTAGGGTCATGTGTATTTCTACCATGGTACCTTTTCCGCAGTCACTCTAACAGGAGAAGTTTTTCTGCTCGAGCTTTAAGATGTTCCGTTGTTAGAACCCTTGAAGATCTTCAGACTGAGTGAGAAACTGAGTTCTCCTATAGGTCTACAGAGAGGATCATCAGGGCTGACCTTCCCTCCATCCAGGACTTATCAAGGGTCAGGAAGAGGGCAGCTAACATCTCTGCAGACCCCACACACCCAGCTCACAAACTGTTCAGGCTTTGACCTTCAGGTGGCGCTACAGAGCACTGTCTGCTAAAACCAGCTCCCACAGAGGCAGTTTCTTCTTCCAGGATGTTTCTCTGATGGATTCTTGACAGTCAGAGCTCCAGAACAACACCATGCATGATTGGACTGATCTCACACTATATTCTACTGTAAAATCAGTAAAATCAGTTGTGTTTATATGTACATTTAAAAAGATATTCTTTATTATTGAGAGCAAAGTGTACCGGAGTCAAATGCCTTGTTTGTCTCAACAAACTTGGCAATAAAGCTGGTCCTGAAGGATGACCCGGTTTTACTACTCATGTCCAACCAAAAGGAAAAAACTATTTATTTTATGTTACTGCATCAAAACTTAAAATATCTTCAGAGATTAAAAAAAGGTTCAAACTAAAAGTAAAAAAACACCAGAAAGTTCAGTTTTAGTCGTTTATGCTGTAAATTATACAGGTTCTAAGGTTAAGTTCTTTTATCGCATGGATTTTATTTGTTTTTCTAACTGTTGTGTGGCTTTATTATTATTATTATTATTATTATTATTATTATTATTATCAGAAGGAGGTAGGTTGTTGCAGAGTCAAAGATGACCCAAAGTGATGGAAACCTCAGATTTAGGAGCAAAATCTGATAAAACACAGAACTTCAACACATAAAACCAGGAGAGACAAACAGACAAAAACTGCTTGAAATGATGCAAAACTACAGAAAAGATGAACAGAGACCAACTTTTAAAAGACTCCGAGTGATTAAAATTGATTTAGTGGAATCTGACAAAGACTAGAGGGAGATATGAGCTAAATCTGCTTCATCAACAGACAGTTAGAAGAGGTTAGAACCCTGGAGAACTCTGAAACGGGTTCCAGAACACAACAACCAGAACCCTCCTACAAACAGGCTCAGAACATGCATCAGAGTCAGAAATGTGGACTGATTTCTGAAATCAACAATAAACTGAGAGTAAAGTTCTGCTCATATTGAAGGTCCAAATATTCATAAAATCAGAACTGAAGCTTTCCTCAGTTCATACAGAACCAGAACCAGTTCTAAAACTGAGTCCGGCTGCAGGAAGCCACTGTGGTTCCAGTTCTGAACCCACCTGGGCTGAGTCGGCACCAACTTGGTTGTTTGGCATCATCCACCCTCTGCAGCCTCTCCTCCTCCTCCTCCTCCCTGCGGCGGAGTCCCCGCCCCTCAGGGCTGCTTCATTTAGCTCCCCCTGCAGCCCACAGGGGCGGAGACAGCAGGGTGACTGCGACCTGCTTGAGTCCGACTCGTTTAGAACATATGATGGTTTTACAGGGAGATGTTCCTGGTTTAATGAGCTCGCTGCTGGCAGACAGCAGGAGAGAGGAATCATGATCTTAGAGTAAAATGTTGGATTAAATCTGTTTTTTAACGTTTAAAGACTAAAGTTTATAAAACAGTAAAAGCTGTATAACATTTGGTTGAGTGAGGAAAGGTCCAGTTTTGTGTGAGCTGGACCTTCTCCTATGTTTGATGTCGTCCTGAAGGAAAGTCTTGGTGAATATTTGGACCCATCATGCTGTGGGACGCTGCAGCATCATGATTACATGTTTCAGTGTCTTTTTATACAGGCGTTTGTAACAGGAACAGTAAACAGAAAACCATGAAGGATCGTTGGGATCAGTGGTAGGAATGTTGCTATGGCAACCCTTTACAACAAATAACTCGATATTTGAAATGATTTTGTTGTTGTTAAATGTAGCTTTCATACCTAAAATAAGAGTCACTGCACTCCATCAGTAGCTCAATCCTTTTGTTTCTGAGAGTTTTTGTAAAACTCAGCATTCAGTTTCTCAGTAAATCAGAATATTAATTTAAACTAATGATCTTCATCCAGAAATGTGGACCTTCCAGGTTCTGTTCTGTGTCTGTACTCAACACTTGGTCTGGGCTCCTTTTGCATGAATTACTGCATCAAAGCGGCGTGGTATGGAGGCGATCAGCTTGTGGTTCTGCTGAGGAGTGATGGAAGCTTTGATAGACTGTGGTTATACCTGAATTTCCTGCACCAGTTTATCCTTCCACTTAACTTTTCATTAATGTGCTTGCATACAGCCCTGAGCAACTGGCGATGAGCTCTGGTGGCTCAGGCTCCTGGTGCCAGTGACTGTCTTCCAGACGGTTATCAGGTCAGCAGTCTTCTCCATGATTGTGTTAACACGGATATTCTGTTTCAGGAATCTATTTTACTCGTCATAACGTCCTCATTTACTCTGAAACCGTATTTTGGGTTTCTTAGCTGAAGAAGGCAGAATCATCCAGGTGATAAACATGTTTCCTTCTGTGTGGAATAAATCTATAGAATATAGGAGCTTCTCTGTTTGATATTTTAATTCACTCCAAAAAACCTGGAGTCTGATCCAGAATCTCCTCGGTGATCTGTGTAAAGTCGGTGCAGGCCGGTGTGTGAACCCAGCGCACCTTCCGCTGCAGTCTGAGCCGCGATGGGGGCGGGGGGAGGAAGAGGAGGAGGAGGAGGAGGGGGATTGGTGGATTTGAGCTCTCTGTCTTGTTTTCGGTCCGAGCTTCCAGCAGTCAGCCAGGCCATCCGTCCTCCTCTCCGAGCGGGACTTCAGAGCTCTTCAGTCGGCCTCCAGGTAAGGGTCTGCCCGCTGTGGGTGACTAACACAGCCGCTCTGCGTGGATTTTTCCCACTGTGTCCGCTGGGATCAGATGTTTCCACATGCACGGCGGCTGCGGCTGTTCCTGCGTCTCTTCTGTCGCTTAATTGTTGCAGCATCCATGGAACCAACCTGTGGGAATATTGTGGAGCTGCAGCTCCTGCCCAGATGTGCCGCATGCTGCTGCTGGGTGTAAACTGGTTTCTGTTGGTGGTTCTGCTGGTTGTTGGTTGGACTCTGCAGCGTTAATCTGTCAGCTCTGAACTGATGGAGGTTTGTTTTGACCTTCTCTCTGATGAAGGCTGATCTGATGATGATGATGGTGTTGGTGCTGCAGGCGTGGTCGCCTCTGACCTCAACCCAGAACAAAAACACCAGAATATTCCCACTTGTCTGCTCTGAAATCCTTGCAGGAATCTTCTCCTCCTCCTGTTTGTTTTCATCATTTCTAATCAACTCGGAACCTTAAATGTTCCACATTTTCATGGTTTTGTTCTATTTAATCGCTTCAGACTGATCTTCCTCCTCATTTACCCACATGAACTGAATCTTGTGACGTTTTTCTGCACTTTGAACCAGTTTTCCTTCCTATTTTATCCGGTAAAGATGCTGCTGCAGAGACAGGACGGAACTAAAATGTATTTTTGGAATTTTGTGGGAGGAAAATCAGGAGAAATTGTGCATGAAGCTGCAGATTTGAGGCGTTTTCTTGTTTGCGCAGACCCTGCTTTTAAATCCTGTGGAGCAATTATGTAACCAGATACAGGCTGGACTGCTGCTGTCTCCTCCTCCTCCTCCATGATCTGGTTTTTCAGTTATCTGCTCCGTTCTTGTCTTTCTCTCTGTTTTCTCATCATTTCATTCTCCTCCCACTCTTCTCTTTCCTTCATCGCCTCTTTTTCCCCCAGTTTTCCCCTTGTTCTTCCTCCCTCCTCCTCCTCAACCCTTCCCTTTCCTCAGCAGTTGGGAACACTCAGCAACTTGTTGACGGGAGTCTTAAAAATGTCCCAGTGAGGTGTTGGTTTGTTCTGCTGATCCTCGGCTGCAGCCATAAACTCCTGTTTGGTGTTTGTTGGGTTTCATGTTCTGAGCTCAGAGGTTTCTCTCCTAAGCCTTTCTGCTGCTGTTTGAGGAACCTCGTCTCCACAGGTTCTCAGAACCTTTCCAGCAGTACCTTCACTGAAGTTCTGTTGACTCATCAGGACTTCAGTCACTCTGAGCTCCAGTAAAACTCCCACAGAGGCCTGTTTGCTGCTGGATTTTTAGTTTCCTGTAGAAAATCAAAGCAGCAGCTGCCCCCACCCCCCCCCTCCATCTCCCCTCCCACTGTGCTCTGATTGGTCAGCTGCTTTGGCCTGTAACACTTCAAAGCTTTTTATTGGATCCAAACTCCACCAAGCTGCATGAGTTGGATTAAAAACAGTTTTTCATGAAATTGTTGCCAGTCAGGACCGGATGACCTCAGCAATAAAAGGTCAGAGCTTGAATAACCAGTCTGCCCAGTATCACACCCAGTGAGTCCCTCCTGATCCAGATGGATCCACTCACTGAACCTGTGAGTTAATGTATTGTGTTGCTCTAGTATGAGTTGATGCACAGTTAATACATTCAGTAGCAGACGGCTCTGTTCTGTAGCAGGAACGACCTGTAATGGACCAGAACCACAAAGTGCCCGAAAGGATGAAATCAGCAGAACCTGCAAAATAAAATAAAACTTGTTTTCTCTGTGTGATTATATCATTCCCTCTCAGATGTTTTGTTTTACGAAGTTTGATGAGTTTCCATCTGCAGGTTGAGATGTTACCAGATGATCCTGCTGGAAACTGGCAGCTAAAACCAGTATGACCAGAACTGGGTTCTCCGAGTCTCATGGTTTCATGATAATGTTGAAAAATGATTGTTTAAAAGAGCGTTAGGCGGTGGAGATGGTGATGCAGGTCCAGCTCAACCGGAAACCTGAGACGTACATCATCAGCTCTGCTGCAGCTGTCTCCATCCTAATACCGGGCTAATATTAACCACAGCAGCTCCGGTTCTGCTGCTCTTCACTCTCGCTTCTGTTGGAGCTGAAGGAGACTTCACATCAGAACATCCGTTCTTCTTCATGACATTATTAGTATTTAGAGATGTTTAACTGGATGTAGCACAGGGTGAGTTTTAGAACCAGTTCAGTTAAAACCAACCAGATTATGACCCTGTTGGACCTGACTGGGACATTCTGAGGATCCAGTTTGTACAAACGGTCCCAGCAGAGGAAGAACCTTTTATTTTGGTGCTGCAGCCTGGATCAGGTTCAGATCTTCCCAGTGACACAATCATGTCTATTTCTCTCTGGTTTTATTCTGTGAGGTAATCGGCACACAACGCTGCCTTCAGAGTTCACGACCCAAACATCCTGCTGTCTGTTGCGTGGGGTGGGTTCTACTGGGTCATGTGATCAGAGAGGAGGCTGTAACTGAGCCTGAGGAGCTTTCATTTCTCTGGTTTTAGAGGAATTTATGTGAAAGTTGACATAAAAAACTCTTCAGACATCTAATTCGTGTTTTAATGATGACATCATTTGTTGTGTTGGTTTTCTTATCGATGTATAAAGTTATTTGTTATGCGCCTCATAAATCCAGGAAAACCTTTTGGATCCGGACTTTTTCCCAGAAGTATAAATGTTGGATTTTTTGTTCAGAAGGTTTAGATGCAGAGACGTAAATCTGGAGGCAGAAGAAACGATGAAACTGTGATGAAGTGAAGCATCCCTGATGAGCTCCAAGGTGAGCTGCTGTATTTTCAGAAACCAGGACACACTTCCCAGTTTCTGGAGCAGTTTCTGTCCTTCCTTCCTTCCTTCCTTCCTTCCTTCCTTCCTTCCTTCCTTCCTTCCTGTGAAATTAATGTATTTTTTGTTAAAGTAAATCGCCACAGTGAAAGAAAAATAAAACCAAAGAAGCAGAAATGTTGAGGGAGGAGGTGAAAACTTTCTGAGGATGGAAAAGGGAGGAGAGGTGAAGGAGAGGAGCGAGGGAGGAAGGGAGGAAGGGAGGTATGCGTGGGAGAGTGAGGAACCAGGGAGCGAATCAGAGAGGTGGTCGTCAGGGAGGAGAGAAGTTTGGTGAAGGCGAAGGAATGAGGAACGTGACATAAAACGTTCCTGTAGAAATATTTGTTAGTTCAAGCTGTGAAACTTGTGACCCTGCAGAGTTTTTCCCTCTGGAAGCTGCTTGTTATCCAGAGCAGATCTTTATGTTCCCGATTATCCACAATTTTCTCAGAATTAGTTGGTTTCTTAGAAATAAGAAGAAATGCATTTAATTGCTGGTCCAGATTCAGTGAAACGGACCTTTATCTGCATAAACATTTCAGTGTTTTTTTATCCAGAAACCTGCAGCAGATCAACACAGAGAGACGAGCTCCTATTGCTTTATTCTCTCTATACCTTCATTTCCTGAAAGTGAACATTGATGCTTATTATGACCTTTCACCTTAGGAGAAACCCAGGAGCCCAGGAAGATGTTCTCCACCCTGGTCCTCTGGACCCGCCACACACCTGGCTTAAATCTAAGGCTGATTAAAAGGCTTCTGGAGCACCTCATGGCAGCCGAGGAGGTGGTGTTCTAGGTAGAACATTGAGCTCTTAGAACCAGGATGGAGAACCGTTGCTGTAAAGCAGGGGTGTCCAAAGTTGGTCCTCTGGGGCTGGTGTCCTGCATGTTTTAGATGTTTCCCTGCTTTAACACACCTGATTCATACATGAGTTCTTCACCATGTTCCAGTTTCTGGTTCTCAAAAGTTCAGGGTTCTGCTGAACCTGTAATGAGATTTGGATGTTCAGGATTTGGAGGTGAGGAGATGAAGGAGGGAGGAGGACCAACTGCTGCCTGGTAGGGAAGAGGAGGAAAGGAGGAATGTTCTGGAGAATGTCCAGCAGGTAGGAGGAGGAGGAGGAGATTCTTCCCAGTGGCGAAGCTTGGGTTAAATATAGAGATAGTTCCTGATGCCTCCTCATGGTTCCTGATGGTTCTGAAGCCTGTTTGTTGGCTTGGTCTATAAAGGTCCTCATATGATCTCACCTGCAGTGTGAGGGACCCAACGATAGAACCCGACCGATTCTGGTCTTTTATGGCCCAATTTTCCAGGCTGATTCTTCTTTTATTTATGTTTTTATTTATTGGGCCGATCAGGTTGGTTTAAATGGCAGATCTTTGCCTAATTTATCGATCAGAACTAATTTACTGATCAGAACTACTTTATTGGTCAGAACTGTTGGATCGGAAAGCAGATTTATGACTCCTGGAGCAAAATGTTTGAAAATGTTCATGAAATAAATTTCGCTGGCAGCGATTAATAAATGTTCAGACTCAGTTTCATTTGGACGCTTTTAAAGAAATGAGAGAAAACAGTAAAATATAAATAATTCATAAAATAAGAAATGATGATTTATGATCCAAACAGGTGGAGGTGGAAATCTGAAGACGGTTTAGTTCGGTTTGAAGCTGAGCCGGATGAGTCCGTACTGGATCAGAACATTTCAGGTTTATTTACTAGCACTGATCTAACTGACGTTCCTATCTGGAGGTTGTATTTCTGAGCATTTTCAGTGAAGGTTCTGGGTGGGAAACGGTCCGAACTTTCTTATCAGTGAGTTCCTGGCATGTTTGGGTGGTCTGTGTTTCTGCTTCTTCTCACCACTGATCTATGTGTGTGTGGGTGTGTGTGTGTGTGTGTTTACACAGCTGGGCTACGTTGAGGTCAACAGCTTTGACCTGAGAAGGTCACACCCTCTCCTCCATGTGAGGTTTATAGAAATTATCTCAGATGTTCTGTTTGTTGCTGATCTTCAGGAACCAAAGATCTCCTCAGGAAACTGAAAGGATCCATTTTATGTTCGGGTTCTGGACATTATCAGAACTAATTGGAGCTTCTAAAGACAATCAGAAGATGAGAGCTTCTATGGTATCTCATGAATAAAATATGTGGACATAGTCTGAATCTGCAGCAGGAAGCTTTGACACCTTCAGTGTTTCTCAGTCAGTCGTTGGTTCAGTTTCCAGTAAAACACATCTGGTCCCAAAGGTCCAGATGATCCAAACATCCAAATCCATTCAGTGAAAAATACTCAACATCTGTGACTTGAAGTCGAAACTGTTCACTTCAGACACATTTAAATCTGAGCCGAGGAGGACATAAAGGTTGAAGAAAGGATGGATGGATGGGTGGAGGATGGATGGATGATGGATGGGTGGATGGATAAGTTCAGAGCGGTCTCTGGACTAGGATCTGGTGGACCATCTACTGGACTCGATGGTATCTTCATGCAGTCAGGGATGTTCCTCTGACCGACACACAGGAACTCCTCCAACGTTCCTCAGAAATGAAGTGAGGAGGTTGAAGCCACCAGATGAGATCCTGCTGCCCACTAGAGTCTGTGGAGCATGTCCTCTTCAGGACCACTGGGCCTCAGTATTCTGGTTTAGTTCTGGATGCAAGGGTTGAGCTGGAGTCAGACCCATAATCTGGACTCTGATCGGGTTGAAGTCAGGGTCAGATGGTGTGCAGTGTCCACACCCGGGGCGGTTCTGCAGCAGGAAGGGACGGGTCGGCACGCAGACACAGACAGGAAATGAAACCGGGTCACGGCCTCTGGGCTGGAAACCAGCAGACTGTCTATGGTGCTGCTGTGACTGTGGCCCAACAGAACTGCACAGAAATTTTCACAGTAAACCAACCAGAACTGATCCAAACCAGTGTGTTCTTCTGTTTGTTATATCCAAGAACCAGAACGGGTTTACATTAATTGATTTATTTCTGAATGAGGTCCATCATCTGGATTTACCGGATCACACCAGAATGTTTCTGGCTTTGGCTCATTAATGCTTTTGGGTTTAAAGTTTCTGACGACTAGAAATCCCTTTCACAGCTTTTCATTCCTCCAGAACCTCTTAGGTCATGGTTTTTAACTGAACCCAGGTCCGGTTTAGGTGGATTTGGACACAAAGAATTTGTATTTAATTTATCTGGTTCAGTTTTTACAGTGTTGTAGATTTTATCATGGAGCTGATCTAAGTGGGTCCAGATACCAGAACAGAGATAAAACCCATTACCAGACTGAGCCAGGTGGATGTGGAGGGAGCAGGTCCGAGTTCTGGGACTGGGAAGAGGCCCAGGGCTGGTTGGGAAGACTTTCAGGAATCACCAGAAGTTCCTGGAAACACCAGAAAAGTTGGTCAAATCATCGCCAGATGTTTCTTGTTCAGAAAGTTGTTAAACCTGGTGACCAAGTCCAGTAGGTCCTACAGTGGCTCGGTCTCCACATGAGGAGGAAGTCCCGGTGGGTCTGGAGACATTACAAAATAAAAGCATGCTAACAGAAAACACTGGAAAGTTTCTGCAAAACACGTATTAATCTATTTGATGACTTTTGTTCGTTAGGAGCTCAAAACGAATTAAACGATGAAGTAAAAACGAAGATTTCTTCAGGAAGTCACTTTAGTTTAATGTTGAGGTTTGATTCAGGCGAACAGCAGCTGGAGGAGGAGAAGAACTGCTGCTGAGTTCTGGGTCCATTAATGTAAAACTTTGGATCACTGGACGGCTGGTTGTCCCTGGAAGACGTTCCCGGGAAGCCGAGGTCATGTTTCCTTCAGTCGCTATGACAACAGTACAGCTTACATCACTGGACTCCACCCATCTGAAGAGACCAGCAGGGCGGAGCCGAAACACAACCCTCATGACTTCATGCATTACGTGTGTGTGTGTGTGTGTTTGCTTCGTTCCTTCAGCTTCATCATTTATTCCAGAGGAACCATCAGGATAAAGATCTGATGGAGAGGATCTCAGGAACGTTTCTCCTGGTTGAGGTTCATAACAATGAAGCCATAAAGGAATCTTCTCAGTCAGAAGAAACTGATGTGTCACCGTCCAGGTGTGTGTTTCAGATACACTCCTCAGAGTGTGTGTGTGTGTTAAGGAGCTTTGCAGCAGTGTATCCCTCTCCCACAAATACCCGCTGACTCCCTCGGCATGCTGGGAAATATCACTGGGCTCAGAGGGGCGGGGGATGGGTGACCTTGGTGCACACAGGGAGCTGACATCTGTTTCAGTTTTCTGTCAGCTGGAACGTTGAGCTCTGATATGAACTTCTGGAAGTTTGAGCAGAAAACCGTTGATTTTCCTTTTAAAATGTTCAAGCCTCCTTTAGAGATCAATGATCTGCATCTTGATCCAGTTTTACCTGTGATTCGGTTCTACGTGTCATGTGATGTTGGAGCAGAGCCTCCAAAAGTCTAAGGTTTAACACAGGAGAAGATCATAAACGCTGTTTTATGGAGACGTTAAAACGGAGCAAAGACGACCTCAGAAGAAGAACTCGAGACTCCGAGTCATTTATCTCCCTTTTAGGACCTGATAAGGACCCGATGATGTCATCGTGTCATCAAACCTTACATGTGATAAAGAATTAACTGCTGTCAGAAGAAAAGTCCACTTTAGATTTGGGACATGATCTAATCTGGATGTGATCCAGGTTCTAAAATGATTTGGAGCCGACCTGAACAGATCGGTCATTATTTGTTAAACAAAGATGAAGCCAGACTAGAAAACTCAGAACACCCCCTGGTCCAGCAGCTTCCAGAACTTCCTCAGTTGCTTGGAGAACTTCTGGTCCACTCCTCCTTCCATCGATGCTTCAGTTCTGCACAGCTCTCTTCTCTTCTTCAGCCATTCTGTAGACCAGCTGTGTTTGGGATCATTGTTCTGCTGATGACCCAGTTTGGACCAAGCTGTTTGCAGAGGACTACTTTTGACCGGGAATCTTGGGTCACGAAGAGTGTCTGTAAACCACCCCGTCATCGGCCTCCCCCCCATGCTTGCCAGCTGGTCTGAGGTGTTTGTGCTGATATGCTGAGTTTGTTCTTCTCCAACATGAAGCTGTGCATTATGGTCCAACATCTCAACGTTGGTCTCATCTAGTCCTGTTTTTCATTCAAACCAAGGTGTCAAAACCCACTCTGTCCTGAACTTTAACATCTGGCCTGCTGACTGAGGCCTGAGATGAAGCCGTTCTTCTCTCTGAGACTTGTGACCTGGAAGTGATGGAGTCATAAACTGTGGTACCAAGTTTAATGAGTAAACTGACTCGAATAAACAAGATGTTTCAGGCATCTGTCTGGTTCTGCTGTGTTTAATGTGCATCCAGGTGTGTCAGCTGACCGGTGGGGGGCGGGGTTATACCTGCTCTGCTACTCTGACATCATAAACTCTGCAATAACTCAACAACCCATAAAGTCGTGCTCCCTGCACCTCAGAACCTCCTGACTCTGGTCCAGGAAGCTGGAACCTTGACCCGACCACAAGCTACATGAAGGCTCTTTGTTTCCTAAAGGAAGTCAACTGATTATTGAGTAGAGAAACTGTCCACACACACATCCTGCACTGGAAGATTAGATCTGACAGCCCACAATGCACTGCAACATGGGCCAGACAGGGCTGGGTGTTGGATCGGAACCGGGATGAGATGATAGGATCATGGAACGTGTTGATTAGGGTTCGGTCAGTCAAGCCGAAACTCTGGAAGACTTTTGTGAATCTGATTTATGGAAAATCATTTTCCAGCTGTTTGTTGAATCCACAGTTCTGCTCATTTTATTAGAATTAATATTAAATCAGAGCAAAAATATCCAAAAAACTGAGCTGGGTTCTGTTCAGGAACACTGGATTTATGTGGTAAAGCATTCAATTTAAAATAAAAACCTGAACATTTTCGTCCTGCAGACGGGTTCTACGGAGTCCAAAACTGACTTTCTTATTAAAACACAACATGATTAAAAAAGCTCATTATAGTTTTCATTTATTTGACCAAAACTTTCTCAACACCTTTCAAAGATACAAAATAAAGTTTCAGCTGTGATGCTGTGTGTTAAACTGACACCAACCTGGCAACACATACGTTAGCAGGCAGAACGTCAGGTCTGAACGATACAGATGAAATATACGAATGGTTCTCCATATGGGGGATTATATGGCGGAAGGGCATGACGTATTTCCATCACTCTGCAGCGTCGCTGTATCTGGAAAACGTTCTGAAGATCGCTTATTAAAAACAAGCAGGCGGGTCTTCAGCCTCTGAGTGGATGGAGTCCACCACCAGCAGGTCATCTGAATGGGAGGAGGACAGATCTGGTCGGGTGGGTCGGGGTTAGACTGCATTATCTGAGCTCTGCTGTGGCTGAAGACTGCAGGGACGAGAAAGGAGGAGAAGCAGAGCCAGAGTAGTGTTGGAGGAGGATGGGTGGAGGCAGAAGGAAACCAGGGTGGAGCAAAAAAACAGGATAATTAAAGGGTAGAAGGTGTTTATGAGGGGAAACTTGGAGGACTAATAAAAAGGGCTTTCTGAAGCTTCCTTCTCCACATTGGTTTTCTCCTCCTCTCCTTTTTCCTCCGGTTCTTTTCCCTCATCCTGTAGGAACAACCAGTTCTCCACAGATCCACCGATCTCCCTGCATCAGGTCCTACAGCTCAGTGAAACAGCATCTTCTGGTTTTCCTGCTGGTTTCACGGCTGAATGTTGACTGGTTGGGTCTTCTGATCCTCCACTTGTGACACGGTTTCAGAAGTATTTATATCTGGTCCCCTGAGGTCCAGACTGAGGGTAGAAATGATTTACGCTCCCCAATCAACTGACCTCTGGTCATGGTGGGATCTTTCAGAACCAGGTGTGAGAAGATGGTTCGACCTCTCTGGAGAGGAGCTGGATAACATCTCTGGGATCTGATGAAGCAGCATCATGATGGCCTTCATGCTAACAACTAGCTGTTGAGGTTGAGGAAAGTCTAACGTGGTTCTGATCCGGTGTAAAGGAAAATGTTTTCCTGCTGGTCCGTTCTGCTCCCGGGTGTTGAAGTTCTGTTCATGTGTTTATCTGAGTGAAGGAACCGGAGGATGACCCACTGGTTCCTGTACCACACCTCTCATTGGAGGCTTCTTTAACAGTCCTTTCAGAACCAGCGCTGGGAAATGGACCCGGTCCTGTTGAGCCTTTGATCGACACCAGAACTCAAACTCACCTCTGGTTGAAGTGATCTAGCAGTTTGGGTCGATCCTTTAAGAACCTGAACCAGCATCAGTTGTAATCAAAAAGATGGGCATAGGCACCGGCCACTTTATTAGGGACACCTCACTAGAGCCGGGTCAGACCCACTTTTTCCATCAGAACCGCCCTAGTTCTTCTTGGCATGGATTCAGCAGTGTATCAGAAACATTCCTCTGAGGGTTTGGTCCATATAGACAGACCAGCATCACACAGCTGCTGTGGATCGGTTCTGATGTTCAGTTTGGACTAGTGATGAATAAATGTGTTCGGTTCTGTCCATACGATTGGCCGAGTCAATGGTTGTACCTAATATAGTGGCCAGTATCTGTTCTCTCTAAAATAACCAAACCATCAGAAACGGACTGGCCTGGCCTCACCAGTTTGGCTCCCAGTTCACCCAGAACAGGAATTTGATCAGCCCAAAGAATCCAGGTTGGTTCCTTCAGCTGGAGGTCACCAACGTGTCCCATGCAGGCTCCCGTAGCCGTGCTGCGTCAGTGAAAGCTTCTCTCTGGTTCTGCCTGCAGGAAATTCCTCCTCAGATGAAGAGACCAGGAGAACCTCTGAAGAGTCCTCTTGAGCTCTGCTGTTCATCTCCAGGGTTTTGTTCCTCCATCTGATCCCTCCTCTCCTTCTAACATTCCTTCACCAACATGCCTCACATTCTTGTTTAGCTTCATCCTTTCTCCTGGTCTTCCTCCTCCTCCTGATGTAATTTTAAATTCAAACTTCTGGTTTAATTTTAACTTTTCCTTTTGTCTGTGACTCCTGATGCTGGGATTTGTCCTGCTTGGTGTCACAGATGCTCCTCCTCAGTGGTGAGTGGAGGAAAATGAGGTTATCTGCTCCCAGTGGAGCTCTGTCCTCCTTCCAAACCTCCATCGCTGCTCCTCTGAAATGTTCCTTCAGCCTCGCTGCAACAAAATGTCATTTTCTCTCATGCTGAGTGTTTCAGTGCAGATCTGCCGCCCACGCTGCTCTCTGCATTATTCTGCTCCGCAGTGAAGAAACGGCATCTGTTGCTCCGAGTTTCTCACCACGGAATTAGGAGGTTCTGATTCTGGACCTGAGTTCTGTTTCTTTGTAAAAACCAGAACCGGGAGCTTTGTTCACCTAGTTTACAACCTGCTCCGGAGGTTCTAGAGTTGACCTCTGATCTTTTCTCTGCTCAGTTGGTTCTCATCACTGCTTGTTGTTTGTGACCAGGATGTTTTTTCCAGGTCTCAGAGAGTTTCGCTTTTCCCGTTAATTTGTCCCGTTCTGTCTGGAACGTCACGTATCCGTGCCAGAAGGAGAAAAGGCTTCGTTCTTTGCGTCAGTAAATTAGAGCCTAACGTGATTAAAATGAGTCAGAATGATCCATGAGAGCAGATCTGGGCTCCGTCTCAGTGGGCTGTTGTCTCCGTCCGGCGCTCCGGGCCTCTAGAGCAACAATCGACCCATCTGTCCGATCCTACAGACACAGGAGCTGTTCAGAGATGGAGATGAGGGAATATCTGGGCTTTCCCCCTGAAGCCATTTGGCCTTTAGAGAAACTGTTGAAGAGTTGATGGTAAAAGGAAAACACCGCTGAAGATGAGATGTTTGGTGTCGTTTCTGTTGATGAAGGTCTCCTGAAGAAGCTCTTAAAGGGACAGTTCAGGATTTTCATATTAAAGGGTTAACAGGTAGCTGCTCAGTTGATCTGCTTTATTATTTAACATTTTTCAGAAAATGTTCTGGAAGTTCTCCTGTGGGATAATTCAGACATAGAGGAGCTGCCTTGATGACATCAGCAGGTTGAATCTGACGGGACTTCCTGTGTTTGGATCCATCCGGTCAAATAACCGGCCTGCAGCATCTGTCAGCGTTCCTGGACCGCTTGTTAAAAACAGGTCAGCAGCTCCCTGTGAGGATCCAGGATCTGTTCATGTGCTGAATAAAAGCCAGCGGACCGGTTCTGTGTCCTCGGCCCGTCTGCTGGTGCAGATGGAGGACTCTGTTTGTTTGAACAGGAGGAGGGCGGTCCGGTCCGGCCCGGCAGGGAGACTGTTTTTGGCTGTGGTCTGTCGTTGCATAATGGCAGGAAAAACAGCGGGAAAGTTTGGACCCAGAGGGGCGGAGAGGCCGAAGAATGGGAGCCTGAAGTTCAGACACATTCCAGGGAAACCTGGAAGGTTTGATGCTTTTCCAGGGATTATCTGCTCCTCGTCACGTCGACACATGATCCAGAATCGGAGACAATAAATCTGGAAGGATTGAGGAATTCCTCCGATTCCATCTGCAGTTTCTAACTCTGTCTCTTTATCAGTGTTTTGGGATGATAACCGGATTCAGGAGCGGCCCGGCATTCATTAAAATGAAACATTTATTTATTTATTTGTGTTTAGATTACATTTTGGAGGTTTTTCATCCTAATTACAAAGTAGAGTTTTTCTTTATTCTGGATTAAAGAAACGTCAGAATTCTACAAACAACAAACGAAGGATAAGATTCCCTAAAGGAAGCTAAAACCAGGAATAATTCAGGAAGTTATACTTTATTCATTACAGAAACACTGAATGCAAAGTAAAAACAACTAAACTCAAAAGCTAAAAAAGATTGAATGTTTTTAATTGAAAAGTTTAGGAAGTTTAAGCTTTAAGTTTTTCTCTAAACTTCATGCAGAGGAACCGGTGGGAACTTTCCTTTCTATGGAACAAAACACAAAGCTTGTTTTGGTTCTGGACCTAAAACTGGGTTTGTGTGTTTATCTTGGTGTCAGATGTGATGTCATCGTTTTCTCATATTTGGTAAATAAATCCTTATTTGGACGTCCTGAGTCCACATTGGCAACCAGGATTCTTACCTAGACACCCAACATCAATGTTAAACCAGTGTGTGTGTGCATGTGTGTGACTTCCTGGGTTCTGAACAGAACCTGGACCTCCCAGCCCAGTTTAACAGCAGCCTCTCTGTTGGACGGGTCACAAACATAAAGTCTTTCTTCTGTGTGTCTCGCCTACATCCCACCGCCTTCCAGTTAAAACACAGATCTTATCTCCATCTCACACACACACACACACACACTCTTGTTTTGCTATATGTAGTGAGGACCATGTGTTGACTCCCATTGACTTCCATTGATTTTCAGTCATTTTCAACACTTTCTATGCCCTAACCCTGACAATAACCCTAAACCTAACCATTACCAGTGCATGTCTAACCCTAACCTTAACCTAAACTCAATTCACACCTTAGTCCTAAACCTAACCGTTAGCAAAATAGGTCGTGAGGACCAGCAAAATGTCCTCACTTTGGTACAAATGGACCTCAATTTGATGGTGAAATCGGGAAAATGGTTCTCACTGTGATGCCAAGACAGGAACAACACACACACACACACACACACACACACACACACACACACACACACACACACACACAGTGTCCGTTTGGGCTGGAGTCCAGTGGTTTTCCCTCTGGTGTTTCTCCAGAGCTTTTGGCAGTTTGTCGTTCAGCTTGAGACCCTCTCAGGATGTTTTAAGTGCAGTTCTCCACAGAACATTGGAGATGATGATGATGATGATGATGATGATGATGGCGTCAGATAAGCATCATGAAGGTGGAGTTTCCTCCTGCAGATATCAGAGTAAACTCATGCTGGCATTAATGGTCTCTATTAAAAGAATTAAAACTGTGTGAAGGTTCTTCAGCCAGGGATCTGAAGGTGGACACAGTTTTCTTCTACTTGCTATCTGCTCCTCAGAACTTTTTAGAGGTTCTACAGAACACCAACCATCCTTGTCAGAGGTTTGGATCTTTTACTTGGTCTCACTGTGGATCCAGCTTTTGAGTTTTGTCTCTTCTGGGCTCCTGTAGAAAGAGATGACTCCATCTAATCTGAAAACATATCAGTGGTTCAGTGGAGACCTAAAAAGGTTCTTTAAACTTAAAGTTCAGGTCCAGGTCCTGCTTTATGATGATGATGGTTGTAGGTGAAACATAAAATGAGTCTTTTATATCTAGACTCATTAAACATGCCAAAGATAAATAGAAACACATTAAATATTACAATATTTCGAAGGAATAAAAGATTTAATGTCAGTAAAAGAAAAATAAATAAATGAATAAATACAAATAAAACAAAAAAAATCTACAGATAAATTAATAAATAAATGAGTAATTAATAGAAATGAAATGAAACATCCTACAATGATCGTAATAAAATAATTTATATAGTAAAACTGAAGCTGGATGAAGACAATAGAGATGTTATTTTCTCCTGCTGTTTCTCCTGGTGGATCATTAATGATGAACATCTGCAGCACCTCAGCTGGAGGAGCTCCACCTGCAGCTTCAATACGGTGATCCTAAATCATCTGTGCACATGCATGAGCAAACTAACACGAGTGCATTAATAATTCAGAGCCAAGCTATCAAATATGGATTTACAGCAGCTGAAGGAGCTGCTGAGCTTTTGTTTCACCTCTGATTGTTTTACAGAATCACAGATCAGCTCATGTGCAGAACATCTGCAGAACGTAGAGAATCTTCATTATTTTAGGTCTTTAACTGAAGTAGAAGGAACAAATCCACAGCGTCACCCGTTTAGGTTAATTTACTGTTTTGACTAAAAGGTTCAAGTTTCCAGTCAAAGAAAAGTAGGAATAAATTCTGTAATTATCAGAATCAGTTTTATTGCCAAGTTCGTATAAACAAGGAATTTGACCCCGGTACACTTTGCTCTCAGCAAGGATTTATTTATTTTTTATGTATGACAGTACTCGTACTCGTACTCGTACTCGTCGTCTTCCGCTTATCCGGAACCGGGTCGCGGGGGCAGCAGACTCAGCAGAGACACCCAGACGTCCCCCCCCCTTTCCCGACACCTCCTCCAGCTCCTCGGGGGGAGCCCAAGGGGGTTCCCAGGCCAGCCTAGAGACATAGTCCCCCGGTGTCCTGGGCCGTCCCTGGGGCCCCCCCCCCCGGTGGGACGTGCCTCGAACACCTCCCGAGGAAGGTGTCCAGGAGGCATCCGGTATAGATGCACCTCAACTGGCTCCTCTCGATGTGGAGGAGCAGCAGCTCTACTCCGAGCCCCTCCCGGATGGCCGAGCTCCTCAACCTATCTCTAAGGGAGTGCCCGTCCACCCTACGGAGGAAACTGATTTCAGCCGCTTGTATCTGGGATCTCGTTCTTTCGGTCATGATCCAAAGTTCATGGCCATAGGTGAGGGTAGGAACGTAGACCGACTGGTAAATCGAGAGCTTCGCTTTTCGGCTCAGCTCTCTCTTCACCACAACGGACCGGCACAGTGCCCGTATTACTGCGGCATCTGCACCGATCCGTCTGTCGATCTCCCGCTCCATTCTTCCCTCACTCGTGAACAAGACCCCGAGATACTTGAACTCCTCCACTTGAGGCAGGAACTCCCCTCCAACCTGAAGAGGACAAGCCACCCTTTTCCGGTTGAGTACCATGGCCTCTGACTTGGAGGAGCTGATCCTCATCCCAGCCGCTTCACACTCGGCTGCGAACCGCCCCGGCGCATGCTGTAGGTCTTGGCTAGAGGGGGCCAGCAGGACCACGTCATCTGCAAAAAGAAGAGACGAAATCCACTGGTCCCCAAACCAGACCCCCTCCGGCCCTTGGCTGCGTCTAGAAATCCTGTCCATAAAAGTTATGAACAGGATCGGTGACAAAGGGCAGCCCTGCCGGAGTCCAACATGCACCGGGAACAGGTCCGACTTAGTGCCAGCAATGCGGACCAAACTCCTGCTCCGCTCGTACAGGGACCGCATGGCCCATAATATAGGGCCCATTCCATTCTCCTGGAGACCCCCCGACAGGGCATCACGCGGGACACAGTCGAATGCCTTCTCCAGGTCCACAAAACACATGTGGACCGGTTGGGCAAACTCCCATGAGCCCTCGAGTATCCTGGAGAGGGTATAGAGCTGGACCAGTGTTCCACGCCCGGGACGAAAACCACACTGCTCCTCCTGAAGCCGAGGTTCGACTATCGGGCCGGACTCTCCTCTCCAATACCCTGGCGTAGGCCTTACCAGGGAGGCTGAGGAGTGTGATCCCCCTGTAGTTGGAACACACCCTCCGACCACCCCGGTCTGCCAGTCCAGAGGCACTGTCCCCGACCGCCATGCAATGTTGAAGAGGCGTGTCAACCATGACAGCCCCACAACATCCAGAGATTTGAGGTACTCAGGGCGGATCTCAACCACCCCCGAAGCCTTGCCACCGCGGAGCTTTTTAACCACCTCGGTGACTTCAGCCTGGGTGATGAAAGAGTCCAACCCCGAGTCCTCAGCCTCTGTTTCCACCAGGGAATGGGTGATGGCAGGATTGAGGAGATCCTCGAAGTACTCCTTCCACCGCCCGATAATGTCCCTAGTCGAGGTCAGCAGCCTCCCACCCCCACTATAAATAGTGTTGGCGAAGCACTGCTTCCCCCTCCTGAGGCGCCGGACGGTTTGCCAGAATCGCTTCGAGGCCGACCGGTAGTCCTTCTCCATGGCCTCACCGAACTCCTCCCAGGCCCGAGTTTTTGCCTCTGCCACAGCCCGGGCCGCAGCACGCTTGGCCTTACGGTACCCGTCAGCCGCCTCAGGAGTCCCACAAGCCAACCACAGCTGATAGGACTCCTTCAGCTTGACAGCATCCCTTACTGCCGGTGTCCACCACCGGGTTCTGGGATTGCCGCCGCGACAGGCACCGCAGACCTTACGGCCGCAGCTACGAGCAGCAGCATCGACAATGGATGTGGAGAACATGGTCCACTGGGACTCTATGTCTCCAACATCCCCCAGAATCTGGTCAAAGCTCTCCCGGACGTGGGAGTTGAATACATCCCTGGCCGAGGGCTCCGCCAGGCGTTCCCAGCAGACCCTCACTATGAGCTTGGGCCTGCCAAGTCTGTCCGGCTTTTCTCCTCCTCCAGCGGATCCAACTCACCACCAGGTGGTGATCAGTGGACAGCTCAGCCCCTCTCTCTTCACCCGAGTGTCCAAAACATTGGGGCCGAAGGTCTGATGATACGACACAACAAAGTCGATCATTGACCTCCTGCCTAGGGTGTCCTGGTGCCAAGTGCACTGATGGACACCCTTATGCTTGAACATGGTGTTCATTATGGACAATCCGTGACTAGCACAGAAGTCCAATAACAAAAACCCCACTCGGATTCAGATCGGGGAGGCCATTCCTCCCGATCACGCCTCTCCAGGTGTCACTGTCGTTTCCCACGTGGGTGTTGAAGTCCCCCAGCAGAATAATGGAGTCCCCGGGAGGGTCACTATCCAGCACCCCCGACAGGGACACCAAGAAGGCCGGGTACTCCGCACTACCGCTCGGCCCGTAGGCCGAAACGACAGTCAGAGACCTATCCCCGACCCGAAGGCGCAGGGATGCGACCCTCTCATCCACCGGGGTAAACCCCAACACGAGGTGGCTGAGCTGGGGGGCAACAAGCAAACCCACCCCAGCCCACCGCCTCTCCCCGTGGGCCACTCCAGAGTAGAAGAGAGTCCAGCCCCTCTCAAGGAGATGGGTTCCAGAGCCCATGCTGTGCGTGGAGGCGAGCCCGACTATTTCTAGTCGATATCTCTCGACCTCCCGCACAAGCTCAGGCTCCTTCCCCCCCAGCGAGGTAACATTCCACGTCCCTAGAGCCAGCCTAAGCATCCGGGGATCGGGCCGCTGAGGTCTCCACCTTCGTCCGCCACCCAATCCTCTTTGCACCGGTCCCTCATGGTTCCCCCTGCAGGTGGTAGGCCCACTGGGGGATGTATGACAGTGGAGAACAATATATTTTTAAATGTACATATATACTCAATAGACTTTAATTGTAAAAAAGTTTATTTCACAGTAACTAATGTTCAGATCTTCTGTGGTTAGTCGGTCGGTTGGTCGGTTAGTCGGTCGGTCGGTTGGTGAGTTTGTAGTAAAAGAAAAAGTTTCCATAAATAAAGCTCTGTAACTGAAAGTGTTTGAGTCTGTTTAATCAGTGTTAATTTAAATAAATAAGGAAGTGTAATCAATAATAAAGGTTTGAGTTTTTATACTGAGATCTGCTCTCTGTGTCTGGATTCAATCTGGGCTCTGAACAAAACAACTCGCCTGACTGAGCAAATGTGACCACATGACTTATTGATGGCAGCAGCACCCGAGGTCTGTCTGCTTCTCTGGGAGGTGCATTTCTTTGGGTCGGTATCGTTTGGTTTAATACAGATGCTTCTACAGCTCAGAAGTTCTGGTTTTATTCTGGCGCAGGTCAGTCTGAGGCAGCTGGAAAACTCCTGAAAGGGAACAAATCCAGAGAAATAAAGTTCCAGAAACCAAACATGAAGATGTCCTAAAAACAGGCTGAGTTTCTGTCGTTTCAGAACTTCCATTGTCTGCAGTAAACCGAGAATCAAGCATCTGAGGAGACTCTGCAGAAACCATGAAACCAACACCAGGAAGTCATTATGTACTTGTGTGTGTGTGTGTGTGTGTGTGTGTGTGTGTGTGTGTGTGTGTGTGTGGTGTGTGTGTGCCCAGGCCTCGTTGACGTTATAAAACAGTTTGTGTCTGATTATTCTGCTGCTGGAGCAGAGGTGCTGGATAAATCTGATGAACTGATTATTTTACACAAACTGAGACACAAATGATGAAACCTAAATTTTTCTACGTTGTTGCTTCAGTCATTTCATACAATACATATAAAAACTACCAGTTCCTTTAATGGGTGTGACCCAGTTAGCCTATAATGGTTACAAATGTTCCTCTAACTGATCTATGGAACTGTGGAACCTTCTCATCCTGTTCCAATGATGAGAAGCTGAGGATTTTCATGAGATCCGTTTCTGGATTCAAAAAACGTTCCAGGATTTGTTCCCCGAGACCCTGAAGCTTCTTGGCTGAGTTTCATCTCTTGTTTGGAGCCTCAAGCTCAGACCGTCCAATCAGAATGCAGCGTTATTTTTTTTCCTATTCAGCTTTGAGGCAGGTTCTGTAAATAAGTTCTAGTTCTGAAAAATCCTGTTGGACTCCAGGTTGGAGTCGAAGTATTTGAACAGTTCCTCCTCACTATGAACAATAAACAGATTCCTTCTTCTTCCAGAACATCATACAAGAAAACCCACCTGCAGTCTGATTGGACGGGTCAGAACGTTCTCCCCATTAAATTAGTCTAGAACAGGGGGAGAGGTGGCGCTCGTCCGTTTATTTCATATGGTCAGAACTGAAAGGGTCATGTTCCCAGAATAAGGTGGTGGCAGACGAGAGCTGTCAGTCAGCTGTGTTTTCGGATCAGGACCAGTAGAACTGAACTGTACTAGTTGATGTATAAAGAAGTTAATAATAAAGAAGGCTGGTTCTGTTCTGGGGACTCATCTGGAACCTCTGGAGATATTTTTATGAAGAACCCTTCTCTGCACAATGAAGAACATTATAGAGAACCCTCAGCATCCTCTTCATCAGACTGTTCTGCATCAACAGAGTGTCTTCAGTCAGAGGCTTCTTTAGATCTGCTGTAAGACAGACCTCAACAGGAGATCCTTCCTGCCCACAGCATCAGCACCTACAACGGCTCCTTAAAGGAACCTGCAGAACATGAGCTACAGCAACCTTTAGTTTCCCTTTGTGATTAATAAATGATTTTTGAATTGAATATACACACCAACTAAGCAGAATAATTTACTTATGTATTATTAATGATTTATTACTATTGTTGTTAATAATTCACCAACTCTGTGTTTTATTACCACCTGGGAATAATCATTATTCCCACTTTGATTTGGCTCCCATTCTGCCTGGACGTCCCGGATCGATCCCCGGGTTGACGCAGTTTTCCTGCTGCAGATCAGATGTTATTAACAGATGGAAATGAGGTCAACCTTCCATCTCTCTCCCTGTCGGATCCATTCATTGCTGAGCTCGCTCCACCTCTCTCTCATTCCCGTGATCTCATCCTCTCTGACTGCCGACACATTCCTCTGCTTTCAGCCTTTTATTCCTTCACTCTGTTGTCAGGAGTGTGTGTGTGTCTGTGTGTGTGTCTGTGTGTGTGTGTGTGTGTGTGTGTGTGTGTGTGTGTGTGTGTGTGTGTTGGATGTTTTCACATGTGATGGAGCAGAGAGGCCCCCTGGAAATGACTGAATGTCTTCGGCCCATCCAGTTTAAGACCGTTTAGTCCAGTCTGGATCCCTGATGGGAACCAGCATGCAGCTCATCATCATATCATGGCATAATGTGTAGTATAACGTTTTATATTTATATTTTCATGTTCTAAAAGAACCTTTTTCCAAGTTATCACAGTCTAACGGGTCCAGTTATTTTCTAAACTGCTTCTTCTATAGTGTGTCGTGGGGAAGCTGGTGCCTATCTCCAGCAGTCTACGGGCGGGAGGCGGGGTTCACCCTGGACAGGTCGCCAGTCCATCGCAGGGCAACAAACAAACAACCATTCACACTCATTCACACACCTATTTAGAGAGACCAATTAACCTAACAGGCATGTTTTTGGAATGTGGGAGGAAGTTGGAGTACCCGGTGAGAACCCATACATGCACTGGGAGAACATGCAAACTCCATGCAGAAAGGCCTCTGGCCGGGAGACGAACCCGGGACCTTCTTGTTGCAAGGCAACAGTGCTACCAACTACGCCACCGTGCAGCCCCCAGTTATTTCAATCAGTCCAAATTTTTCAGAACCAGTAACACACGGTCCAGTTCACTCCTCATTATAATGCAGTCTAGTTAGTTGCTGAGTTTATTCATCACATTTTTCACAGATGAAACTCCAGGCAACGTTTTTCCAATCTGTTATGGTCCAGTTCTGGTGGGTCTGTGTGACATGTAGCCTCAGATTCCTGTTCTTCGCTGAAAGGAGTGGTACCAGGACCGGTCTTCTGCCGCTGTAGCTCATCTGCTTCAAGGTTCCATGTGTTGTATGTTCCGAGATGATGTTCCGTGGACCTTGGTTGGAACCAGTGGTGATTCTTGCCTTGTTCTTCCCATACTCTGGAACCAGTTGGCCCGTTCTCCTCTGACATCAACTAGGCGTTTTCTTCCACTCAGCAGCTGTTCACTGGAAACTTTCTCTTCTTTCAGACCCACCTCGGTAAACCTGAGAGAGGTTCTGGGTTAAAGTCCCTGCAGATCAGCAGGTTCTAGAATACCCAGACCAGCCTGTCTGGTAACAACAATTATTTAACTGCTCAGTAACTTCAATACTTCCTCATTCTGATGCTCAGTTTAAACTTCAGCAAGTCTTCCTCATCACCTCTAGATGAAGAGAGGAGCTGCTGGCATGTAATTGGCTGTTTGTCTTATCGAGCAGCTGACCAGGTGTTATGCAGCAGTTGACATGTGTGAAGAAGCAGCTGACCAGGTGTTAAGGAGCAGTTGACCAGGTGTTAACGAGCAGCAGTTGACCAGGTGTTAAGGAGCAGCTGACCAGGTGTTAACGAGCAGCATTTGACCAGGTGTTAAGGAGCAGTTGACCAGGTGTTAACGAGCAGCAGTTGACCAGGTGTTAACGAGCAGCAGTTGACCAGGTGTTAACGAGCAGCAGTTGACCAGGTGTTAAGGAGCAGTTGACCAGGTGTTAACGAGCAGCAGTTGACCAGGTGTTAACGAGCAGCATTTGACCAGGTGTTAAGGAGCAGTTGACCAGGTGTTAACGAGCAGCAGTTGACCAGGTGTTAACGAGCAGCAGTTGACCAGGTGTTAATGAGCTGCTGACCAGGTGTTAAGGAGCAGCTGACCAGGTGTGAAGGAGCAGTTGACATGTGTGAAGGAGCAGTTGACCAGGTGTTAAGGAGCAGCTGACCAGGTGTTAACGAGCAGCATTTGACCAGGTGTTAAGGAGCAGTTGACCAGGTGTTAACGAGCAGCAGTTGACCAGGTGTTAACGAGCAGCAGTTGACCAGGTGTTGTCGAGCAGTTGACCAGGTGTTGTCGAGCAGCTGACCAGGTGTTGACGAGCAGCTGACCAGGTGTTAAGGAGCAGCTGACCAGGTGTTAACGAGCAGTTGACCAGATGTTAACGAGCAGTTGACCAGGTGTTACCCTGTAGGTTTACATATGTTGGTAATGGGACCCTTTAAGGTCCATATAAATCTGAGGATAAGGATGTGTGGAGATGTGCTGTTACTAAGCAACAAGGAGGATATTGTAGTAAACATGGAAATGCTTTAGATCCATTAGAGGCATTAGAAGTCTCCATCTCTACGCATGATGCCTCCTATAAACATTCAGACCTTAAATAATCAGTTATTAAATCCATCATTCATCCATACATGAATGATGGGTTTTAAATATTCATGATTTGACTCCATGACTGTTTAAGAGACACTGATCATCAGAACATTTCTGGTTGTTTCACAGCAGACGTTGAACTTTGATTTGGAAACGATGAGAAGCAGAAGTTCTTAGAGAACACTGTAAGCATGTTCTGGGTTGAGTTTGCAGATCAAATTCTGAAGGTTCTTTATGAAACAGGAAGTTCAGAGGAACCCTGGTTCCAGCCAGCAAACACTTCTAACTTTATTATGAAATATAAGTCTGTATCTTGTAAAAACATGTAATATAGTTTCTGTTCTCAGCCTCCTTCTCTAGTTTACTCCACATGATTTTATGCACTTCAGTTTCTCACAGTTTGGACCAGGACCGGGTGGGTCCAGACTCAGATATTTGAAAGATATTTTCCTTCCAAAAGCATTTCTGTAACTCAGAGAACCGACAGGACAAATATCTGCAGTCTGACCGGGTTCCGATGAAGTGAACAATCAGCAGGTCCGACAGTATAAGCTACACTGCAGAGGTCTGGTCTCTTATCTTCTCCTGGCCATGTGGGAACAAGTCTGAAGCTTGGTTTGATGTTTCTGTTGGAGATGAAACAGCCGGACTTTCTCTGGGAAACAGGCTGTATGATGAGACTTTATTATCCGCTGTGAAGTTTCGGGGAAGTCCAACCCACTCCGAGGAAAGGTGTGGGACACAGACTGGTCTCGTTTCTGGTTGAGATGTTGAAGCTACAGAACAAACACGTCTGCAGTCAGGATGAACGTTTTACTTCCTCTTCCATCATCCTGATGCTGTGATTCTTCCATCCTGAAACCAGCCTTTGTCTCCATGTTCAAACGACTTCTGCTGATTTGATCTGCAGGCAGTGGGCAGAGCTTCAGCAGTCATGTGACTCAGCTGGGGCCTTAGTTTCCGGCCACTGATGAAAGGACAAAGTTAGAATCTCCTTGGCGCCACTCGGAAAGCTGCAGGGATTCAGGAGTGTTTCCCACAGCACACTGGAGCAGGAGCTGGTTGGATAAAAGAGATTATTGATAGAAGATGATGGGAGGAGAGCAGCAGGATCAGATCAGCTGGGTTACAGCCTGAACCATGGAAACAAGAAGGAACAAAGATCCAGAATGTTCCCTGCTCGTTAAAGATGAGAGAGTGAGAACGTCAGAGATGGTTGTGTTTCTGGCCCATTTATCCATGGGGGTAACCGTAGCAACCACTAAGTGCATTAGCAGTGAACCTTATCAGACAACCTAATTAAAGGGAGCAGAGATGCTGACCATCAAGCAGAGGCTGGAACATGGACTCTTTGAGGATCTCTGGTTCTGAAGGTTCTAACCTGCTGAGAATTGGGGAGCAGATTTGAACTGAACAGTTCTTCGCTGACGGGTTCTTCTACTGCTGAGCATGCAGCACAGAGGGAACCATGGAACAATAGAAACATCATAATTACACAGGAGGAGCTTTGTGATTCGCCCACAGATTCAGGTTTTGTCTCTGATTAAAGAGCTTGACAATAAAAACACATCCGACATTTAAACTCCTGCTGCTCCTCTCTTCATCTGCACTCTGGAGACAGACATCAGATAAAATATCCTTTCTCTGAACTCTGCTTGTTCTCTCAGGGTCTAAAGTTAGATTAGAGTTCATTTTAAAACCCAACCCACCCAAAAGCACCGTGGCGCTGTTGTTATCAGCCCGGATTGTGTTGATCCAGTTAGTTGGGAACCAAAATGAGGAATCTGGTTGACGCCCTGCCTGGGAACTTGGCCTGATCAGCTGTGGGCCAGATGTTGGTTCAGATACAGAGAGCGAATAAAGAACATCATATCATCAGCGTAGACGTTCATCCAGTTTGACGTCTGCAGAGACGCAGTGCAGCTCAGCTGGTTACCATCCCTCTGATTTAGTGTGGCCGCTCGCTGGTGATGCTCATCTGTCCTCTCTGCCTGTGAGGAGGGCTGGTCTCCATGGTTACTGTTGTTTTTCTTAAACGTAGTCCCGGTGTCTGTTGTTGCTTTTAAACTGTGTGGGCAGCAGGTCATTGAATATAGATCAGAGTCTGACTTAATCTGCTGTAAGCGATGAAGAACAGCGAATCTTTAAACATTCAGCTCCAAACAAAGCAGGATGCAGAAGTTTTATGGATGTTTTTACAGGTTTTACTGCAGGCTGAGGGAAAATGACAGGAAGAAACCAAAGAAGATCTAAGCTGGTGGCGAACAACCTGGCAGTACCTCCGTTCTATTGAACACGTCTACGTTCTGACAACTGTAGCCTCCTAGAGACTAAATGAACCTGTGGAGGTTCTGTTGGTGAAGCTAACCTGGCTTCAATCCTGATCACTAAGATCAGGTCTTCTGAAGAGAAAACGGAGAACCAGGAGTGACCTCCTGCTCCTCCTCCTCCTCCTCCTGCTGCTCCTTTTTGCTGCTCCTTTTTTCTCCTCCTCCTCCTCCTCCTCTTATTCCTGCTTATCCTCTGGGCCTGATGGTTTGGTTCTGCGGGTCTCGGGTCAGGTAGCTGCTATCGCTGCTGCCCTACATGTCTCAGTGTGGCCTAGTTAAAGCTGCACAGAGACATTGATGGATGATCTCCTCCTCTCTGACCCAGATCTCCAGAACCAGCATTGTATCAGTGTGTTGAAGCGCACTGCAGTGGAGGCTAAGGTGACCGCAGTCAGAACTTTAGTCTGATGCAGCAGGAGCTTGTTTCATGCAGCTGCAGCTCAGAGTTATGTTGCAGACTAACGGCTCTGGATGGGTGGATTAATGACCCACACATGTTTACAGTCTGGGTCAAGCTGAAAAAACACCTGAATGTGACCGAACTGCCATACAGCTGAGGTCAACTACAGTAACTAATTAATTTCATATTTACACAAAAATCTGTTATTTAGATCTTTTCCTGAGATCTCAGTAAACATGTTGAAGCTGCTGCTGAGTTGTTTCTAACCAGAGGTTTTATTAGAGCGACAAAATAAACTCTGGGTTCATCTTCAGCTTTAATAAAGGAGTTCAGGGAGGAGATGCAACCTTCTGTAAAGCACGATGGAGGCCGTGTCATGGTTTGGAGTTTATGAAGACAAAATAAGTCCATCTGTTTTTGATCCAACATGTGATTCCTTAAGGAACAGAAGTAAAGAAAACTTTTTGTTTTAATGCGTGTTTGCTCATTTAGCAAAATGTTAGAAGGTTAAGAGGTTAGGATTAGAAGGTTAGGATGTTAGGAGGTTAGGATTAGGAGGTTAGGATGTTAGGAGGTTAGGATATTAGGAGATTAGGATGTTAGGATTAGGAGGTTAGGATGTTAGCGTTTTAGGATGTTAGGATTTTAGGAGGTTAGGAGGTTAGGATGTTAGGAGGTTAGGATTAGGAGGTTAGTATATTAGTATGTTAGGAGATTAGGATGTTAGGATTAGGAGGTTAGGATGTTAGCGTTTTAGGATGTTAGGATTTTAGGAGGTTAGGAGGTTAGGATGTTAGGAGGTTAGGATTAGGAGGTTAGTATATTAGTATGTTAGGAGATTAGGATGTTAGGATTAGGAGGTTAGGATGTTAGGAGGTGACCTTATTCTTTGTCCCTTGTGTTAAAATCTGAGGTTCAGTAGATTCTGTAGTTTTATTTGAAGGATTGAGCTCTTCTTTTATCTTCAGCATTGATTCCAGGTCCAGTTTTCAGCTGACTGTTGGTTCTGTTTGTTAGACATGTCCTTACAGGCTTTTAATTCAGGTTTCAGAACTCTGTGTCCCTGCTGAGTTTTCTGTAGAGTCTGAATAAAGACATTTTCCGTCTTCCGACCTCCGATCAGTTGAACACAGATGACAGTCATGTGGAGGCATTAAATGAGCAGCAGGTCTGACTGAACTGATCCACTCCTCGGTTGCGAGCCTGACTGCATGGATTGGCGGGCCTGCAGCTAGGAATGATCCAGGAAAAGAAAAGCACTGGTGTTAAATCCAGTTTGAGTTTGGATGGAACCGGTTTCCAGGTTGGAGATGCTCACCATCAGGTCTGCAAAGAGACTCTATCTCTCTGTTAACTCATGGAAAAGTTCAGTTCCTGCAGCCCGGATGATCCCTGCCCTGATGTGAGCGGTACCGGGTCGCTGCAGCATGTGGGAGTGCTGCTCCATGAATGCTGATGTAGAGCAGCAGGCTGATCGTCCTGCGTGGGAGTCTGAACCCGGTGTGGGATTCTGCAGCATTGCGGTTGCCATGGTGAACAATCGATGCTTGAAATGTCAGAGGCAGTAAAAATAGACATCTGTTTTCTGTCGGAACAGAACAGAACCCCAGAACCTGCAGGAATGTAACTACTGGGCTTTACAGGTGATTCTGAACTTCTCTCTCAGTGAAATACGGTTAATCTTCCACAGTGAGTCATTGTCAGGTGGTTTGGTATGAAATGAATCAGAGGTTCGGAGGTTTGGAAACAGACTTATTTTCAACTCGGACCGAAGATCTGATGTTAGAAATGTTCTCCTCGAAGAACCAGAAAGAAAAGCTGTAAGGAGGTTTCATTTCTTCTGCTGAACCTTCATCTGGTTTCAGCTTCAGTTTGAAGCAGGTCTGTGTTTAAAAGGTCAGCAGCAGCTGATTTATCCCGGCGTTCCGCGGCGTTCTGGTCTCCTCCCGTTAAACTGCCTGCAGCTTGGCTTCAGCCTCGGTTAAAGTTAATCTCTCTGCTGAAGCTCCAGTCGAGTCTTTGTGTCGCTGTCAGCAGCCTGATGAGTAGGTTCAGCTACAATGCATGCTGGGATAGCTGTAACCATGGAGACCTGGCTTTTTACAGGATAATGTCTGATTTTATTGAGAACAGGGAAACAGAACAGGACAGATGGATCAGTGTGAGGAGGTGGACGGTCCACAGTCAGGTGACCGAGTCTCTGGTAATGGAAAAGTCTGGAATGTAACTCTGAACAAAGCGGCTTTAATCCAGATTACTGCTGCACAGAATGTGTAAACAGACTGATTCGGTTTAAGGTTTATAAAGACTGAATCTGGACACGTTCCTTCACTGTGTCTTTGGATGTTTCTTGTCTGAGAACTTTTGGACAGGTTTTCAAAGAAAACTTCATTCACTGAAGTCCTGAAGCTGTTGCTGCTTCAGCTGTAGATCTTCTGATCAGGCTGTTCTATCAGTTGTTCTGGGAAACGGTGATTATAGTAAAAACGTGTCCGTCCATCCTTCTGTAGAGTGGAGAGGCGTCTCTTGATCTATTGTTCACCCTGTGGATCCCTCCTGGACCCTCCTGGACCCTCCCAGGAAAGAACTCTTCCAGGTTGGGTTCTGGTTCTGATGTGAACTACTGGTAATGGATTTGGTTGATGAATCTGCTGTCTGGGTTTTGTTTGGAAATAAGGTCAGAATGTAGCTTCTAATACTTGATCAGCCTCTGGTGATCTCTTTAAATGTTGCAGCGTTCTTTAAGGAGAACATGTTCAGCTCCATGCTGCGAGGTCTGTGGAACCTCCTGTGTCAGAATCAGAATCAGCTTTATTGCCAAGTTTGTACATACAAGCAAGGAATTTGACTCCGGTACACTTTGCTCTCTGGTTTTGTTTTTGCACTACAGAATATACATATTTACAATATATAAATATACACATATATAAATAAAAAGGTGCATTTGCAACATCTGTCTGCTGTTGTTTTGTTCTCTATTAAATGTTCAACAGAGAAACAGCCTGGGGGAAGAAACTGTCTCTGTGGCGGCTGGTTTTAGTGAACAGCGCTCTGTAGCGTCGGCCT
>JAHHUM010001624.1:11703-51783 GCA_036173005.1 Crenichthys baileyi | reverse complement strand
CTTTGGTCTATCAATTAAAATATCAATGGAATACACTGAAATTGGCCGTAACAGGTTAAAATGTGAAAGAGGTCAAAGGGTTATAGGTCAAACTGAGTAGAAAACCAATTATTCTCTGTATTTTTAAGGTATGTTCTGTGTTTGCATGCACAACTTGCAAAACAATTTTTTTTTCTTTAGGATCTGTGAACACACCATCAGCGGTGGCAGGTGATGCTAAAAACACTCTTCAGTGCGGATGCTGTTACTGAAGGACGAACATTCACAGTTAGCTTCTTTTAGTATCGGTCAGGTGATGAAAAATTAAGCAAGGGAACACACAAAAGCTTAAGAATAACTTATTTTGTAGAGAGGTATGGTAGGTGTTCCTCCAGACCTAATTTAAATAGAGCCAAGACTTCACCAGGAAGGCCAATTGTGGCTAATTTGCTCAGTCTTTCACAAACATGCTGGATTTGGAAATCTAACAGGAAAGTCACACTTATGCTAAACACTTTGAGCATGCCAGTCACTAATGTACGGTGCTAATGGCTGCTAAAAATATAACTCTAAAGTAATAGTAAACAGGGTTTCACACCACTCCGTTCTCTGCTCCTAATATGTTATATAAGATGCAGTGCATATTTTCAATCTATTATAAAATCATACTTGATACATGATAAAAAAAGAAGTGTTATTTTTGCTCAGGCATGAAACAAAGGCCTTAAAAAGTCACATGTCAGAGTTACTTCAAGAGTGGCCCGACTTTTCTCCGTATGTATGGAGCTTAAAGTAATACAAAATGATAAAAAGCTTGCACAAAACAGCACCTTTACATGGCAGGTATGAGGGGAAAAATGAGAAGAAAGCATCATGACAAAAACAGGGAAGCAGAATCAAAACAAAATCAAGATAAAAGTAATATCTGTCTATCTTATTTCCTGATTTAAGTCCGATTTCTGCTGGTTCTGTCTTGAGATCTTTCTTAAAGAAGAAAGATTTTTTTTTACAACACAAAAAAAAATATGAATTTCAAATGCACCAGCAGAGCAGTAGAAAAAGAGGAGGACCAGCCCCGTACCGGACGCAGATCAGTGATACAGGCAAAGGGAAATAAAAAGAATTGACAAGCCTTTGGGGTCACGAGGGGTTCAGGCTGAGCTGTTTTGGAAGCTGTCAGACCCGGTTAGAGCAACAGCCATAAACAGATCAGTCTAAATTTCATCCCTGTGCAGCGGTGTCTCCATCTGAAGGTCCTCTGCCAAACCTACGACTGTTCAGAGCATCTCGCACACCCTGGTAACAAGTGGCTGACGGGTGAGAGGAAGGAAACTGTCAGACTACTGTTCAAAGTTACTGTCAGGAAAGCAAAGATCCAGCAAAGCCTAGTTTCTTCGGGTATACCTTTGATACTGTTTGGAGGTCACATTTGGGCCGCGACAAACCCTCCCTCCAGACAGAACTCTTTCTACTCTGAATGATTTACTAATGTGTGTAATAAGTCACAAGCCTCTGACGCCCAAAATCTCCAGCTGTTGGTTTCCACACCCTTGTCTTTCCGTTACTGGAAGTCGATACATGGGGTGACACACAACACCGAGCAATATAACACGTAGATTTCAGCACATATAGTGTAAAAAACATGAGGGATGATTAAGACTTCTGCATCGTTCTCTGGGTCCTTCTGTGAAATTCCTGCAGCTCATTTAATTAGTGCAAATGCAGCTACACTTCTCTATCTCCTGTCATCCTGACTACAAATGCTGGTTAGATATGCATCCCACCCACTCACCTTCAGGGCAGCTCCCAGATAAAGACTTTTTACACCATGTTAGGTCTCTGTATATCACAGGCATCAGGGGAAGCGTACGGGACCACCTCAGTGTCTACTATAATGTGGTGCAGTTAGGGTCAGAAATCAGCATCATTGCATTAAAGATGCATTTCAACCTCTCTTCTGCCAGCGTGGAAAAAGCATAATCCAAGCTGGATATCGGACAACTCTTCGTGGTAGAATTGGTTCGTCTTTTTAAATTTTTGGATTTTCCAGGCACATACTTGGCTTTTAAGGTTGGTAAACACGTTTTCCATAGCTGCTGATATGGTGGCATTCCTGTAATAGCCTCACAGCATGACGATGCCACCACCATGCCTGAGAGTTGGTACAACGTTCCTAGGATTTCAAAACCACGTTTTGAATCCTGCAACTGTGCTTTTAGTCACAGAGGCCAAAATCTCTAGCGCTTAAATGAACCCCTATTGACCATAACAAATGGGAGAGCCGAAGTGTTATTGTCAAAACAGACAGAAACTGAGCTATTTGGCCAAAATGAAAACAGGTTTTTGAGGTTTTCACAGTTGCGTGTTCCATCAGGACTGGTTTTTGAAGGGACAACGTAGGCTAACATTAAGCTTCTGGGCTGGCTTTCTGAAAGCCCAGACCTCCACCCCACTGAAAACCTGGGTCCATGTCAGCAAACCAACTAATTTAATTTAAAACCATTTCTGCCAGCAAGAGCGGTCAAATAACCAACCAGAGTTGAGCCTGATGGACACTGATAGATGCAAAAAACATGTGGTTGAGGTGCAACTTACTGAGGAACATATATTCAAATTATAGTAGGGTGTGTGTGTGTGTATATATATATATATATAAATTCAAACTTCTGTATCTAGTTATTGCATTCAACAATCATTTAAGCTGTTTGTTGCATTATGATAAATAGTTAGAATTGGATGTAAACATTTGAGCAGAATTGTATCTTCTGACAGAGGTTCTTTGCAGGGTTCCAGTTATATAACAACACTGTTTCTATGTTTCTTTAACGGCATAATGAGTCCAGCAGTTGTGACTGAGCTGAAAGGTAAGAGTCTCACTGGTTTACAGTCCAGTGTTTTCACAGAGCAGCCTGGAACTCTCTGGAGTGCTACATTAACGCTCAATCAGAAGTTGTTGTGACACGGCAGGGGTGGCTGGCTCGCCTGAGCCGCTCACAAAGACAGCACTCTTCCCATGGCAGGGAGGAGAGGAGGGGGGTGGGCATTAAAAACCACCACACTCAGCAACTGAATCCAATCCCTCTAATCCTCGCTGGAATGCCCCGAGCCCGTCGGTCTCCTCCTCAATTAGCACTGATGGAGCTGCTTGTCAGACAGGTCTGGAGAGCACCTAGGTGTCTCTGAGTGCTGCAGAGCATGCACGAGCAGTCGCGCATGATTGACCTGCTGCATACCGCGCATTCTTTGCATGAGGAGCCATTTAAAATGCCTTGTTTTCTCTTGTATGCTACCAACTCCATACATCCAATCTGGATGGTTGTAAGAGCCATTTATGCTCAAAGCTGAAGTTCTTTGGTCAGTTTCTTGCGATGCTGCGGTATCTTCAAGCCTCCATGCATTAAAGGCCCAGAAACAGTTTCTTTATAAGTCCAGGGTAGAATCCATGCTACAGAATTACGACCTAAAGTACCGCCCCGCCATGAGTCATCACACGAGGTATGCCGTTTCTCTCAGTGCTCGGGCGTCAACAAATACCCTTCTTTCAAGCAGCAATCCAGCCAACAGACGACCTCGGTGACTTCTGCCTTCATATATATTTAGTGTAAACTAATGACACAAGTCAGTCACGAGGCTCCACTGCCAAAATAAAATCCTGACACTCTCGGGTATTTTTAATTGAGATTAGATTACAGGTGGAGCAGGCTTAGAAAAGTGTGAGCAACATTAAACAGCATGAAGATGAGTCCACAGCATCATCCACTCCCTGAGACCCCACCAGGAGATGGCTGAAGACAAAGAGGAAGGCCAGAGAGGGTAGCGTAAAGCCCTCAAGAGGGCCTGAAACGAGAGCATGATGAATGTACAGCTCGTGGTTTTTAATCAAGGATCAAAGCGGACCCCCTTCTTCGGAGCAGCCAGTCTGTCTAGACTCAAACTCTCCCATGCACATAAAGCAACATCTGCAGTACGCATTAATTACAGTAAAAGGCCGCTCTGGACCGATCTCCAGGGCACCAGCACATCAAGGTAAAACAGTCCTCCAATTCTAAAAACTCTTGAGAGTCAGGATGCTTCAGAAATCTTCATTCAAACACACATTAACTCGTCTAAGGAGGTAAAGACTAACAGGCCAACAGCTTGGGCAAACATTCCTTTACTTTGCATTTGAAATCTCCATCGATTTGGTTTTCCTCAAGCAGCAGGTTGGAACAAATCTCTTCTGCTCAGGAAAATCCCCTCAGTGGCAGCTATACCGTCCTGACTCCAGCAAACGTTTATGTTCTCCTGCATTAACGCATGTGCAGTAAAAATAACTTCATTTTGAATTCTGTCACTATAAATGGGTTAAAACAAAGTCCATAGATAGCCACTAAAATCCATCATCCATGTTCTAAACACACCTGCCTGTGGGCTAAATTTAACCAGCACTGCGACTGGTGGAAGACCGACATTCCCAGAACCAGCAGCACTGCCAGCAGCATGGCACCGTGAGGTCGACGCTTCAGCCTCAGCGAACCTTGGCTGGGCTTTGTTTTCATGATGAGGCAACAGAATGAGACTCGGCCTTGCAAGAAGACAGTCGGGGCTAGTTGGGCCTGATGGGGAAACCGGGTCTACGCCCGGCCTTAACAAGTACACTGGTGCCGTTGGAGCCCCATGCATAATGCAAGAGGACATATTTGGAATAGATAGCAGGGAAAAAGTGGGACGGGGATCTCTGTGGGAAGTAAGAAAAAAACACGGCAGCAGAAACATGTTGTTTAGAGCGTTCTTAATTAATAAACAAGCTCTGCACTGGCGGCAACATCTAACCCCTAAATTTCTCTTTTTTTAAAATCCAAACCTTTCTAGATTCTGGATTTCAGAACAAATTGAGACCCTTTCCCGCTGTATATAGAAACGAATGATTTGCTTTAACCTTTTTATAGTGTTTGAAATTTATTAATGCAATTCAACCATTAAAATCTCAAAATCTCTGCACAAAATGTAAACATATATCTCACTACTTGTATATACACGTCAGCTGAGCCAAAACTACCCTTGATGGCCATAAAACTGTATAAATGTACATAAGTAGGCAGGTTTTCCCATCACTAACTAAGCTTTGGTTTGAGAATAATTCAATAACTCGTTATGTCGAGATAATGAAACCTCAGGCTTGTTTTGAAGAGATGACCAATGTTATTATGTCATTAACACAAGATATGACTATCTCATTCTGACATGAGAATGGTTTCATTGTCTCATTATCTGTAGATGATAAAATTCAATCTTATTTACATCTCACCATGTTTCATTATCTTAATATGCTGACAAAAAAACAGATTTATTTAGTCTCATCTCGAGATAAAATCTCAGTCTTGGTTTTATCTTGATAATGAAGTAATTATTTTATTGGGCAACAGTATCATCATCTGCTTATCTCAAAATAACAAGACCTCAAGCTTGTTTTGTTGCAGCTTGGAGATGTCAGATTTTGAATTATTGAGGTAATGAGATTAAATATTTTCAGCCCAGAAATCATGACAGTGATAACGACAGTTTGCTTAACCTGAAGCCTTTGATTACAGACCTGATAACAGTGAGTTTTATTACTCATAATAGCCATTCTCATCTTCAATTTAAGTATAATTAATCTGAAAACTACTTTAGACTGAAAACTACTATAATATTTCATCTGGAATCCATGCCAGGAACCCTATGTTATTAAAAATAACCAATTCTTCTAAGAAGAGTGATTAATATCCAGAAAGAATTATACCAGAGGCATGCTGCTGGGTAAAAGCAGAAGTGTGTAGTCACATATTAGTCAGGGTTTCCGCAACAAGTAATTGATCGTGGCGCACCGCCACGGCAAAATAAAAGCTGCGGGGAAAAAAAAAAAAAAAAAAAAAAAAACACCCTTCAGAATAAAGTTTTTTTTAAATACACCCAAAAACATATATGTGTGTATATATATATAAAATATTAAAATACACAGGGGGTTTGGGAAATTGAAACTAAAAAACCCCGTCATTTTTGTGTGGGAGGTTTCATGGCTAAATTGGACCAGCCCGGTAGCCATTTCCATTGATTGCACACTTGCACCCTAAGAGAAAGGGTGTTAGGTTCAATTAGCATCGTGAAGAGCACGTTTTTTTCCTTTAAAATATTGAAATGCACACAGCATTTTGGGTGACATACCAGAGTTTAAAAGGGGGATAAATTGTTGGTGCCCCGTCTTGCTGGCGGCATCTGTGACCAAGACAGCAAGTCTTTTTGATGTATCAAGAGCCACGGTATCCAGGGAAAGTCAGCATACCCCCAGAAGGACGAACCACATCCAACAGGTTTGACTGTGGACGAAAGAGGAAGCTGTCTGAAAGGGATGTTTCGGGTGCTAACTCGGATTGTATCCAAAAAAAACATAAACCACGGCTGCCCAAATCACAGCAGAATTAAATGTGCACCTCAACTCTCCTGTTTCCACAGAACTGTCCGTCAGGGGGCTCCACAGGGTCTAAATATACACGGCCAGGTTGCTATAGCCAAACCTTTGGTCACTCATGCCAATGGCCAAACGTCGGTTTCAATGGTGCAAGGAGCGCAAATCTTGGGCTGTGGACCAATGTGAAACATGTATTGTTCTCTGATGAGTCAACCTTTAATGTTTTCCCCAAAATCCGGGAGAGTTACGGTGTGGAGAACCCCCAAAGAAGCGTACCACACAGACTGTTGCATGCCCAGAGTGAAGCATGGGGTGGATCTGTGATGGTTTTGGGCTACCATATCATGGCATTCCCTTGGCCCAATACTTGTGCTAGATGGGCGGGGTCACTGCCAAGGACTACCCAACCTTTCTTGAGGACATGTGCATCCAATGGTTCAAACATTGTATCCTGAAGGGCCCCGGTGCCGTGTATCAGGATGACAATGCACCAATACACACAGCAAGACTGGTGAAAGATTGGTTTGATGAACATGAAATGAAGTTGAAACATCTCCCATGGCCTGCACAGTCACCAGATCTAAAACATTATTGAGCCACTTTGGGGTGTTTTGGAGGAGCGAGGTCAGGAAACGTTTTCCTCCACCAGTATCACGTAGTGACCTGGCCACTATCCCCTGCAAGAAGAATGGTTAAAATCCCTCTGACCACTGTGCAGGACTTGTATATGTCATTCCAAGACGAATTGACGCTGTATTGGCCGCAAAAGGAGGCCCTACACCATACTAATAAATTATTGTGGGTCTAAAACCAGGTGTTTCAGTTTCATTGTCCAACCCCTGTATATATGCGTTATGTTAATTTTTATTTACGCACTTTTACCATAATCAGAGAGTTTGAAATTTAAATATCAAGAAACATTAAAATTTATTTCATTTTGAAACACCAACACCGCCGTCTCCTTCCTGCCTGCGAAGCTGCTGTTGTTTGTAGAGGGAGGGGAAATAATTCCACATCCTCCGTTCTTGCTCTGTTCCGTTCCGACCGACGGAGCAACTCCGTTGTTAAGTTAATTAATGAGAACGGTTCCACATTCTCCGTGACTACTCCGAACGTCACCGTCGACGTACCCGCTGTCCGTCAAACAATTTTCTGTTCCATTTCAGTCCGTCTTTCTCCGGCCGGGTCAACCAATGTACATCTCGCGTATGCTTTGTTCGGGCTCTGAGGAACTTGGAGCAGACATGTTGCATTTGAATGACAGTAATGTAGTTAGTTAATGCAACTTTTAACCTAATGCGTAATGTTTCAGATACGTTTTTTGACGTAATATTGTAATCTTAAAAGTTGCATTTAATTATGCGGGAAATCACTTATCCCTATCCACAACACATTCAAATGTGTGCACCTAATTCTTGCTTGTTTGCTCTAGATTCTGTTTCAATAGCCAGTTATATTTTTTCTTATTTTTCTAAAATGCTAAAATCTATTTTTTTTTTTTACTTTTCAGGACTTTGGAGGAACCCTGAACATACTCATAAATAACTGTAATTTCACATTAGAAAGTACTGCAACTGCTCTTTGAAAATAAAAGTAAGGGTAACCAAGCAGCTCCCCTGAGGAACTCCTTGAACGGAGGGTGGGTGCCTCATTTTAATGTAATAGCTTCACAAATATAAGCTTTTTGAAATGATATTTTGGATAGCAAGGTATAATTTTCACACCTAAAGCAAATGTAGAAGAAACAATGAAGTGTGAAAAACCCTTTAGAAAGATTGAGCTCAAACTATCTACTTAATAACAGGTATTTGGGTTTGTACAAATCGTTAAATACGGTAGCGGTGGGGTAATAACACCAATGTTTCACTAGTAGTTTATATGAACAGTACCGGACATGACGAAGTCTCAGTGGAAAACAGTAAACTCCTGCATGTTCATACGCATTTATGTGACAGACTAAACAAGAGCTGAGCGAAGCCAAAATGGCTAACAACTTTATACAAAATTGCTTTAATGAAGCATTAAAGTTCAACATAGCTGCGTTTCTTTCTTTTTTAGAATAAACAAATAGTTTCTCACAGTCCCGGTCATTTTTAAACAACAAATAGCTAGTTATCTTAAAAAAAAAATAAGATTTTTGTTTACTAGAAAGTAATCGGTCAACGTTAGCTTCCATTTATCAGTTGTGTAAAACCAGTAGGGCTGAAACAATGAAACAGATTAATTGTGTTTAATCGATTATTTAAATAATTATAAACTAGTAATCGAATAAGCGTTAACTGGAGTATGCAGACTCTGAAACATGGTATTTGCTAAGAGAACCCACTCAGAGCAGTAATAAGGCCAAAATTGTACAAAAAATATATATATTTTGAATATAGTTGCAGCCCTAAAAGTCAGTCTGAAAATAACTCAACTTATTTGGAGCCATTTGATTATATCAAACAATGAAAAAAGTGTGTTAAAAGTTTTTTCATTAAATATTTTTTTCAAATTAGGAAAATGATGGCAGCCATATAAAGACAAAGTGAAATTGCACAACAAAAATTAAGCGTTAAAGAAGAGCAATGAACGTTTGTCAGACTACACGTGGTGAAATAGATGGGAAAAAAAATATCTTTAATAAGTAAACATTCACCTCACCGACCAGCAGCAGATAAGAGTTTCTGCCAATTTAGATTAGCATTTAAGTCACGTCAATCCTGTAATGATTAACCATGTGGTGTAGAGGATGTCACAAAGTTGTCTGTCGCAACAACAACGCTGATTTTACCTTAGCAGATTAAACATCTAACAGCCCATTAGGGCGACTCGAGATCATAAAAAGCGAAAAACTGACCTGAAGATGTTCCGGTATATGTGTTTGTATTGGTGGATTTAAGCTGTATTAACTGGTAAATGTGTTGAAACACATTCCTAACACAAAATGGGAAACATGAGGATTAAAACAAATCTTCAGAGTGGAGTTACACGGTGAAATCTCTGGACGTGTAAATATTGACCAGTCTGCAGTTCAAGCTCGTGGCAGAGGTCGCGTGTAGAACCGAAGATCTGGCTGGGGCAGATTATCAGCAGCTCAGGAGAGGAGAGGGGGAGGTGGTAATATTTTTTAACTCAACCAAAAAGAGCCCGTTTCTTACCCACCGTGTTACAATGAGCAGCTGAATGCAACATTAAACCAGGCAATTTTTTAACCTGTACCTCTAAGATTATAAAAGAGAGATACGTGGAAGTTTGAGCCTTTTTACGCACAACAATGAGCACCAATAAAAATGCAGAAATCTCAGTTCGAAACAGTTTCAGCTTTCATTAATGACACAATCTTCTGATCGCATCAACTGCTGGACTGATTATTTCTAATCAGACATTTATTTATTCTTGCTAAAATACAGTCCAACAGTTCAGACAAACAGGAGGTTTTCTCCTCAGTTCCTGAATACATCATCTAATTAAACACACGGCTGGTCCAGAAATCATACCACCAGAGAATATAAGCACACGACCATTAAAGAGTCAAGACATGAAATGCTTTCGACTTTAAGAAGTCTGAAGAAGTTACTTTTGGAGTTCCTCTAGACTGGGTAAACCACAAACTTTAATGTGTTTCATTGGGATTTAATGTAATACGCCAGTACAATGGGAGCTGCATGGTGGCACAGTTGCCAAAAAGGTCCTGGGTTTGAATTCCTGCATGGAGTTAGCATGTTCTCCCTGTGAATGTGTGGGTTCTCTCTGGGTACTCTGGCTTCCCCTCGCAGATCAAAAACGTGACTGTTAGGTCAACTGGTCAACTGGTCTCTCCAAAGCTGCGTTTAGGTGCGAGTGTGTCAGTGCATGGTTTTTAGTCCTGTGTGTCTCTGTCCTGTGATGAACTGGCGATGGATTTTCACATTGTACTTTTTGCAAGTGAACTATACTGAAAACAACGCCACACACGTGCCCCATTGCTCCCATTGCACAGAAACGACTAGGGGTGGAACAGAGCACAGACCCGGAAATGAAGGAAACTAACATGGAAGTAATGCGTGCTGCATTTCTGTTTTACATATTCATGCAGTTATTAAAGCTGCTTTCTATTTCTTAATTTACAACGTGGTCAAAAAATGAGGGCTGCAAGCTGAAGGAGACGATGAGATCTGCGTATCCTGACCCACAACATGCTGGTAGTAGCGTTGGCAAAAGACGGCGGATCGGGTATGACTTCAATGCATTCAGTATTGTCAACATTCACTACGGCTGCAAAATATATTGAAATGTAACAATCACTGCAATGTCGTGGTCTTGAAGGGCTGCTTGTACGCAATTATTGTTAATTAGGTTGTTATATTTCAGGTGACAAACATTAAAACGCTGCTTTCTTGTGGTAAATGTGTCCATGTTGGTAGACTCTCCTTCATACACACAGGTCAGACCTCAGATACCAGGATCAAAACGCTTGGAGACGAGTGATATGTTTTATTATTATACTTCATAATTTGTCAGACGTTAGCCAACAGAAATAAGACGTTGCAACAAATGGCTAAATGCTAAAGCAGGGGTTAAAAATGTGGAAATGAACTGAAAGAGGGGTGAAGTGACCCAGAACCTTTTAATGCTTTATTTAACCTCTAAACACAAAACTGAACGTAACGTTTTACAGCTTCAGCAAAGGGTTGTGTTGCTGTTCAAGGAACTGAAACTGCACTTGTTCATCTGCAGTTTAATTTTTTAATTGCTTAGGTTGATCAGACATGGATGGAGTTATTCTGCAATGAGAATAAAAAAGGGCACTTTCACCGCTATCGTTGACATGGAGGCCACCTTCGATGGGGGTTTTCCTCGAAAACTGACGGAGGTATGTAGACTCAGTCAAACTTAACCCTTACGAGTTTCTTTCGGGCTCATCGGATGAAATCACTGTTGGCCAAGTGCTCTGCCCTTATCGCTGCGTTCTCAGTGCCATTGTGAGCGGTGCCAGTTCTACTCGGCTTTCCCAGAGAGTTATTATCCCACTCTGAGTGGAAACCATTCATTTCCCCACTTCAGACGGTAATGAGCAAGTAGAATAATCATCTGCTGCACTCTGCAAAACACAGACAGCACCTGGCTTGCACTCGAAGCAGCCCTGACTATTACCCAATTTGAGAAAGCTTTTCATTTTCACGCAAGCGCTCACAGACACTCCAGGCACCTCACTGTGAACGTGGCCTACTGCGAGGTGAGAGCCCCCCCCTACTTCTTTAGGTTCAACAGGAGCAGCTCTTACACGGATATGTTGAGGTTTGCTGGGAGCAAGCTCATTCTTTTTCAGGAAAATTCAGCCTCCAGGCTTAATTTCTGTTTTGCAACTTCCGATTAGGCAATTCCCACTTCCAGCCAAAGCATCAGGCAACACAAATACGTCACTTTGAAAACTACGAGCTCAGCAATCTAGCACCTTTCCATCATGCAATCATAAATCTATTAGTCTAAGGAACTGTGACTCACAGATATCCGCTTTTACTGGTATTAATATCGTAACATTTTATTAAGCTACAGAAGAAAAATTCATCATACTGCATACTGGCCCTCAGCTGGCTGAAAGTCAACTTTAATTTTATCCTTCACCTGATTTTGAATGGAGTTTTATTCAGTTAACCAAACAGTCTGTTGTTTCCAGGTCCCTCTACTGCAAAAATCACACACAAAAAAAAATAGAAAAAACCCTTTAAACCCCTTCTGTTTTCCCCCAAATATTAGAAATAATCTTCATTTCGAGTTTTCCCCTTTTTGTTTAAAAAAAGCAAAAGGAAGGCCAGCCCAAAAATCTTTGTTTCGGAAAAAAAAAACATTTTTTGATGCTTATTTTAATGGTAAAAATATCTTCTACAGCAATAAATTATCTTTTGGCTGAATAAAAGCATTTAACTTGGGGGACATAAATTATTATTAGCGTTTAAACACGCGGGAACTCATTTTTAACTCACACAAATTTCTTTTGGTGCCGAATGTTTGCTTTGACATCCAACTCTTTTGAAAATGTTTCTTATTTACAACCAAAAATGTCTAATTTCAGCACAATCTTAGGTAATAATAAAACTACCTTAATCATAAATATCCACAACTTCACATTAATAAATGACTGATTTACTGAACATTCCTTGTGGTGTACCACAAGGTTCAGTCCTCAGTCCTAAACTTTTTATATTATACATAATGTAATGAATGAGTCTAGAAATCTCTTTATTTGTATATTTCACCTGATGTTATTTACTTTTATATAAACAGGTAGTCTCATTTACAAGAGAGACCTGTAGAACGTTAAGAAAGACATCAGTTACATGAAAAAAAAAACAATAATCATAAAGCATGTCCTTGGCTTTTAAAAAGGAACAAACCTAAAAACAAGGACAGACTTGGAAGGACGATGTTTCTGTTTTCTTTAAAATATGCTTAAAATGTCCCTCTGGGATATTTAAGAACCTGTTTCAACCTCCCTCCAAACTGTTCAGATGCTGACATTAAAGAGGCAAACTATGAACTAAGGGTGAAATGTTAATAGTCAAGACAAATGCGTAAAAAAATGCATACACCTGTTACGGGGTAAACACTGAAAGCAATAAATAAATGTAAAAGTAAGTTTATTATTGTCTTAAAACAGTAAGCACTGCCATTTTTGGTAAAGTAACTGTGAAAGTTTAGATGCATTAAGCTTCTGCTTCTATATTTAGGTCTATAACTTGTGTAATTACACCCAAACTTAATCTGTGCTGGTGTGGATTGGTTCCACAGGTAATTATACCGAGTAATAAATGCATCATACCATAAACCAAAAAAGCCCACAGCAGATCCTCATTCAGCTCACACCCATCTAATGTTAAATTTGGACTTATAATCTATTTATTTCCACCGCACAGTCCTTCCATTTACAGCCTCTTATTGTTTCCTAATGAACTTAAACTGAACAGACCCAATTTGTAGCAGCATGTCTCACCCAGAGCTCCACAAAGGCCCCTTGAGGGCCTTAAGGCCCCATCTTGAGCTGACTAAACATGAAACATGCACAGCCACACAAGTCGGCTGTAGGAAATGCTGTGGGGATTTGTTTACTCCACCGTTGTCTTTCCACGGGTCTGCATTGTAACATGCAACAAGCTGTGCATTGCATTCTGCAGAAGTAATAAACACTGGCTTGAAAGACCAAGCATAACCTCTCTATACCCACCTGAAGAGCAGGAGATGAGGAACACGGCTATGGCCAGTTTTGTAGCGTCTCCCATTTTCCATCCGAATGTGTCCACAAGAAGGGTTATTTTATAAAAGCACCAACTCCTCAAAAAAGATGAAAAAAAAATCTCTGAACAATCTAAAACTGAATGTCTTGCTCCCCTAAGGAGAACCGTCCCTGTAAAATATGCATATTAAAAAAATGGAGGCTAAATCCAAAATATTCCACGTTACAAGTCCCAAAACAGGAGAGGGGGAGATGGGAATGCTCGAGATATTTCCAGGTTTTACAGCGAAGCAATGGAGGGCGAATTGGTGGCACCAGAGCCAGTGTTTTCATACACTTGCGAGGTCAGCAGCAGCATCATGGGCAGACAAACTGAGCCTTCGGAAGAGCGGCGCAGAGAGCCGAGCCAAAGCCGGGCAGGGCTAACATCCATCGGACTCCAAACCAAGCGCACTCGGCTGCTTAATCAAACTTCTCCTCGGCGAGCTCAGGAACATAGCCGTAAAATATAAAAAGGTCTTCCTTCAAAGCAGCACCTCGTAGTCTCCTGAGCCGAAAACGGTGGGTTTAAAGGCAGTTTTGTCGTTTAAATCCGTGCATAAGCGTGACTTTCGCCCGACAGTCCGGCGGGGCTGCCCGGCCACAACCACTGTCAGCTCCGGCCGCTCCAGCAGGGACACAACCGATCAGAAGGCTTCAAAGCGGAGCGAAAGGCTCCTCTAAAGTGGGCCAAACAACCGCTTTCGTCGAAATAACTCGATAAAAGGAGCAAAAACGCTGTTTTATATCAGATTTAACGGCGAAAACTACAGTTAATCCATGTAGGACGACCTGGATTTTCCAAGTCCGTCTCCTCCTCAGGTCGGGACAATTTCAAGATGGAGTCACTGGTCTGCGTCACCTAATCCAAACTGAGCTGTTCCTCTTCCGGTGATGGTTTTCAAAATAAAATACAATACAAACGCCTAAAAGAAAAAGAGATACAAATAGAATGCAAATGTTCAAGCACATTTAACAACTAATGCGGAGCGTTAAATTTGTTATAGTGTATTCCATTTGTTTATGGAAAACCAACCAGAGAGCCAACTAGCTGGAAATCCTGGTTTGGAAACTCATAAGTTGTTGGGTAAAACTGTGGAAAATGTTAGCTATGTTCCATTTTTTATTGGAAATGAAAAATTTAAATTCCCAGTTAGAAAAAATCAACAGTAATTCCTGCTGAAACTGTAATACTTATTTGGAAACTAAAAAGATTTGGGCAGATGTTTCTGGAAAGCTGGAGTTGTAGCAAGTTGGAATGCCCAACGGAAATGGGAATATCGCTTTAAAGCATCAGATATTTTTTTTAAACCTGTAGGAGAAGAAGTGTTTCTTGCACATTCCATTTGTTTTTTCAGTCAGAAAAAAATTGCTGGAATGTCCCTTGGGAATACCGATGGGAATGCACTCCATATCCTGCTCCAATCTCCATGCCTAGTTCCAAAAACTTGCAGACGCTTCCTAATTCAGGTCTGTTATCCTGAATCATAGGGTTGGCAGACAGTCCTGGCATCTGACTAGGATGTCTGTCTGGTGGCTCTCTTTATAGGTTCTCAAGACACTTCCAATTGGAAGTAGACCAGCTGGAGCAGACATAGTGCTTACTGGAGGAATCATAACTCCTATCTGGTCTGGGAATGCCTTGGGATCACTCAGAATAGGGGCAACAGATGGATGGATGGATGGATGGATGGATGGATGGATGGATGGATGGATGGATGGATGGATGGATGGATGGACAGCCCAATGGATTCAAACAAATATGCTGTTAGCAGTCAGCTTTAAATTAAATTGAGATCATGCAAATACCCTGTACTTATTAGTTCATGACCCACGATTAGATTCGGACCTAGTTGAATTTGTTTATTAATTAAGGTAGAGGTCTGTAAAAGCCTGTTTGCGTTTATTTATATATTAAAATATAAATTTAGACTTAAATTATATGGTTTCTTTCAGCCCACGTTTAGACACTACCCTTTTTCGCTTTTTATTTTGAAGGTAAAACCCGTCCACCTCCGGTAGGAAGCTGAATAACTCTCTGGAGCTTGTTTGAGCGGCTTTATGGGTTTAAGGATTGTTTTTGTTCGGGAAGGCTGCTTGTTTTATGCTCTGCTTTGTCCCGACGCGACAAAAGATGGGCGGTCCGTGAAGGGGGGTTTCTCCTTTTAACAAAAAACATTCAAAATGTTAAACTAAAGGAATTGTCCTACACATTTACAAGGAAATTGCAAGAAGAAATGTGTATTTTTGTGTTGCATGGAGGGTTTGTTTAGATAAGGAGGGTTTATGTGTTACTTCTGTTCATAAAGGAAAACCCTGCATGCAAACTAACATTTAGAACCAGTGATTTTTATATCCCATCAAGGGTATGTCCACCTCCCTGTTACTTAATACAATCTGCATACATACCACAGCCTGCAGCTATGTGCTACTATAGGTCACATATTGGATTTCAACATGGGTTGGGTGCTAAGTCATAAATGCTGAGAATGCCATGAAGAACAAATATAGGCTTGGCCTGCTCCCAAAATCTGTGTGACACTAATCTCCCTAATAGCCTGGAGCAGATCTCCAGCTATAAGTGCTGCTCAGCGATTAAGAGGTCAAAGGTCTCGGGGGATTTCTCCTCCATGCTGGAAGCTGAGTCACCTGTTCTGCATGGGGGTGGGTGAAAGCGTGGGCTTTCATCTCCAGGAAAAAAAAGCAAAAAACAAATCAAGCTCCTGTTTCTTTAAGCTGGAGGATCCAGTACAGGCCAGTTGGTGGTGACGGGGGGATTCGGATCATTTAGATGCAGATATTTCAGAATATTCCTGGAAATCCCAGCTCAGAAAAAGTAAGAGTTGTTTCTCCTTTTACATATGTTAGAATTACTCGATTATTATATGTTAGCTGTGGTTGCCACTTGTTTGAGGCTAATATTATAACAGCAGCCGTGTGGTCACCTTATACATCAGCTAATGTGTTTGCAGGTAAAGTTTCTTTCTGAGGACCTTTTGATATACACCAACCTCGCTGCATTTCCTTCACTTAGAAGACTCCTCAAACTTTTGCAAAAAGAGATAAAACTGATGACCTTCTTGTGGAAGTGGGATGTTGGACGTGTATCCCTTCCCCTTTGAGTGGGGAAGACCTGCCATCCTGGTCTTGAAGATTTATTGCCCATGAAGCTAATCCCATTACTCAACTATCAGATGCCAAATCTCCTCTAATGGCATTACACGGGCCTGAATTACGTATGATGATGCTTGCTGAGGAGGGCTCAGCAGATATTCCTTACTGGAACCACTGGTCCTTGTGTACAGAGTAACCCTACGGCTCTGCAGCTTAATGGACTCCGTATTGAGTGTCAAGGGAAGTCAAATTTATTGACAAAGTGCTTTTAACAAAAAGCAGGTTGCTCGCAGACAGCACAGGAGAGCAACAAAGCATGTAAATACATGTGAAACTGAGAAAACGCGGCAAAATGTTAACAATCGAGGGTCTGTAACATGGGACAGAGGGAGCTGCAGGCCACTGAGGCCAAGTGGACGCAGCATGAATGATGAATGGAAAGATCAGGTTTCAGGCCTCAAATCAGGCTGCAACGTTGCTTCAACGGATCATGTTTAATGGTGCTATGGCCTGTTTCAAGGTTAGAAATTGATGGATGCAATAGTGCATAATAAACCTGTACCACAAACCATATTCAAACCACATGTCAGCAATAAAATCAATTTATTGTGCAAAACAAAGCACAATTATGGAAAACAAAATACATTTATAATATTTATTAAAAATAAATGTCAAAAAATAAATGAAAAATTAAATAAATAATAAAATAATTAAATAAAAGAAAAAAAAGGAACTAAAAAAGATTCAAAAATAAGAAAGAAAATAGTCAAATAAAACAAAATAAAGTAAGAAATAAATGTAAGATATGCAAACAAATGATTTTTTTTCATACTTTGGTCATCCTATATTATTCAAACAATAAACTACAGGACAAATATATGGACATTCCTAATTAAAATGAAAATATAATTTGAAAGTAAATAAAGATTAAAAAAACATGTAGAAATAAATATGCTTGTAAAAGTGAAGAAAACAGATGAGTGAAAGAAAAGAAATGAAAAGCTAAATGTGAACAGTGCATACAAATGTTGATTATGTTGTTTTGTTTAGATGAAGCATACAGGAAGGACATATTTATTCATAGAAATATACAAAGTAATCAATAAGGCTAAACATTTGAAAGGAGGGAAAGTAGGAGTTTTAAAAAGATATACACAAACCAAATATATACATACAATCATAAATAAAAAAAAATAACAAAGATCTGTGAAATTAATAAATACATAAATAAATACATTTTTTAAGTAAACAGAAGAGGGACTACAGTGGGGAGAACAAGTATTTGATACACTGCTGATTTTGCAGGTTTTCCCACTTGTAAAGCATGTAAAAGTCTTTCATTTTTATCATAGCTACTCTTCAACTGTGAGTGACAGAATCTAAAACAAAAGTCCAGAAAATCACACTGTGTGATTTCTCAGTAATTAATTTGCATTTTATTGCATGACATCAGTATTTGATAAATCAGAAACCATTGTTTGCAATTTCAGATATCAGACGTTTCCTGTAGTTCTTGATGAGGTTTGCACTCACTGAAGCAGGGATTTTGGACCACTCCTCCATACAGAGCTTCTCCAGATCCTTCAGGTTTCGGGGGTGCTGCTGAGCAATACGGACTTTCAGCTCCCTCCAAAGATTTTCGATTGGGTTCAGTTCGGGTCTGGAGACTGGCTAGGCCACTCCAGAACCTTCCGATGCTTCTTACGGAGCCACTCCTTAGTTGCCCTGGCTGTGTGCTTCGGGTCGATGTCATGTTGGAAGACCCAGCCACGACCCATCATCAAAGCCCTCAATGATGGAAGGAGGTTATTGGCTGAGATGTCCCTATGGCCCCATCCATCCTCCCTCAATACGGTGTAGTCGTCCTGTCCGCTTTGCAGAAGAGCATCCCCAAAGAATGATGTTTCCACCTCCATGCTTCATAGTAGGGATGGTGTTCTTGGGGTTGTTCTCATCCTTCTTCTTCCTCCAAACACGGCGAGTGGAGTTTAGAACAAAAAGCTCTATTTTTGTCTCATTAGACCACATGACCTTCTCCCATTCCTCCTCTGGATCATCCAGGTGGCCAATGGTAAACTTCAGACGGGCCTGGACATGTGCTGGCTTGAGCAGGAGGACCTTGTGTTTACTGCAGGATTTTAATCCAGCTGTCCTTCCCCAGCTCTCTGGTCTTGGCCATTGTGGACAGGTTGGAGTTTGTTTAATTGAGTGTGTGGACAGGTGTCTTTTATACAGATAATGAGTTCGAACAGGTGCAGTTAATCCAGGTAATGAGTGGAGAACAGGAGGGCTTCTTAAAGAAGAACTAACAGGCCTGTGAAAACAGGGATTCTTACTGGATTTTTGTTTTAGATTCCATCGCTCACAGTTGAAGAGGACCTATGACAATAAATAAAGACTTCTACATGCTTTGCAAGTGGGGAAACCTGCAAAATCATCAGTGTATTAAATACTTGTTCTCCCCACTGTAAATGTGATAGGCGCGTAATAATTAGTTTGTTCATTTTCAATAATTTAAATATAATTGTAGAAGCTAAAGCATATAATAAAACATGTTTTTTAACCAAAACAAATACTCAAATAAAAATAAGATAATAAATTAAATAAATGAATTAATTAAGACATGACAATGAAAGTGTTGATTATATTTATATTTTATAATTTATATTAGAGAATTTGAGCTATTAAAAAGAGTCAAAAATTGGTTTATTAATGATTAATATTTGGAAATCGCAGATATAAGGGCCATTCTGTGCATTGAATTTGAACTATATTCACTAGTTGATGCACAACTTTAAAACAAACATCAGCAGGAAACAGGAGAGGACTAGAGGTGATGCTGTTTAGAAATCAACTGCAAAGAAAACAGCTCCAAAGACATTAAATCTGTTGCATTTGAATTAAAGTATGAGTGGATATTTCATTAAAATCTTAGCAAAAAAAATCATCAGCCTGTTAAAAAATGAATAACCGGTCCTCTCTGTCCTATCCAGTCAACAACAAACCAGGTGAAGCATTTAAAGTACGTAGGTGGTTCTGTTGACAGGTGTGCTTGTCCTCTTGCAGCCTAATATAAGCTGTTGACACAAAGCTGGATGGAGCTGTACTGGCTAAAATACTCTTGCATTCAGGCATCAAGAGAAGCCAGAAGATAAGGAAAAGCCCGGGTCCGGATCATTGTCAGTATTCAAGTAAACATTCTGGGTATCTTGCTTTAGTTTCTGGTTTGATGGCGAGCAAAAGGCAATGAGATAAAATAACATAAATAGCAGATTCCTTTACAGCCTTTGAGTTTCTTCAGAATCACAACAGAGAAACCTCTGCAATAAAAATAAATAAATAGTGTGACTAAACTAAAATTTCACCTATGTCCAAGTTAATAATAATTAGGTTCAGTAAAAAAATGAAACAATAAACAATTAAGTATAAATAAGAAAAATGAAGATAATTGAGGCACAAAAGAAACAATTAATTTAAATAAATAAATACAATTTATAATAATAATAATAAAACGAGTTCCTCTTGTCTGATTTACTCTTAAAAATCATTTGTCCATGTTGCTGGGGAGCATTGAGGGTCTTTCCTCTCGCCATTAACAGGCGGCTAAAATAAAAGCCTCTCCTTCTGCTCTGAAAGCTCGCAGGGCAGAATGATTTATATTCCTGCTTTGGGCTTGTCGTGATGCCACTCAGAGCGATTTATCTTGTCTTGGCACTGCTGCTGGATAGCAGGAACCGGCCAAGCCCCCTTTCCGTTCTTTCTGTTGTTTCAGCATGAATGATCTTTTCCATTGACAGCTTTGTTCGTCCCTGCAGGCAGATCTGCACCTGTAACCAAAGCCCGGTGGATACCAGTCTAATTACCGCTCTCATCTGGCACCCAGCTGCCTTCCTTGTCCTTGTGTGAACCTGTGCTGCAGAACCTCAGAAGGGGGAGTTTAAAAATGAGCCCTCGGCTGCTAGGAGCTGCTGCCTGCACAGATGGAGTTGAGAAGAGAGGGAGGTTTTCAAGGACTCGAGGTCAAATCAATGCACATGCATCGTCAATCAGCGACGACAGCTTCTGTCACAGGGACAGGTATCATCCACCTTTCTAATCCTCGGCGTGCCTTCCCTGATCTGTGGCAGCTACTGTTTTTAAAACCAAACATGCTGGAGCTGTCAGCAGCGGAGCCTCGGAGCGCTGTGCCGGGAATGCCAGTGCTGGTTCGTGAGTTAAGCCTGGAAACAGCAAATCAGTGCAGACGGAGGTGGATGAGTGTAACTAATGTGGGCATTGGGAATAAGAAGCATGCAACCTTCTCCTATTGAATAAACCCATTGAATGATGACGCAAGATGCACATTGTAAGCCACAGCCAACGAAGGACGAACTTATTGTGAGGCTCAAGTGCTTTTTAATAATCTGAGCTCATATAAAGGGCCACTGCATCTGAATTTAAATGCAAATCTTGACCTTTGTCAAGCTGTTCAATGCATCCTAGCTACCAGCAAGACTCTCCTTTGTTTGCATCCTCCATCCCTTAATCAAGGTTGGAGGTTTGGGTCAAACACAGATGAACCCATCCACCTCTGATGAAGGGGGTTAGGTGCTGACAGCTCTAAATATAATGCCCGCTGCTCCCAAACATACGTGTCAGCATGACCAGGCCAGTTTGAAAATAACACCACGTTAAAGCCTAGGTGGCCGCATGCTTTGAGTGTGACGGCACTCTTATGCGACGCCACAACGAGACCGTGATATTCGGGAAATGTAACTCGATAGCCCAAAACCATTTTAGACGAGTTGTTGCCATCGTTCTGGAAGGCAGCTGCAAACAAAAGGGCAATTTCTGAAAGTAAACAGGTAGGTGGGTTCAAATATGGGTCCGATGCAATGCATAAAGTTAGAGGGGCTGCATCAAGTGCATGGGTAGAAAAAGGGGATTTCAGGAGCTAATTTATCCTGATTTTGCTGCTGTTGCAAAGTCAGTTTATACAACTACACTAACACAGGAAAGATAAAATGCAAAGCTAACATTACTGAAAAATGCAACAAATTTTTTATCATAGATCAAGCGGTCAAGTGCAGAAAAAGCATCCTTGCTGTCAGCAATAATCCACAAGAAAGGGTACAGTAAAAACATGTGTAAATTAAAGCAACAATGTTTACATAACAATGAGATTGTTGTTATATCACTGAAATGTTACAGATTAACAGCTATATTTTGTAGCAAAGTCCTCAAAATGACATATTTTGCACTTTATGCAACAATGCTGCTAGAAACGGCTACAATCTGTCCTCCCAACACAGATTTGTTGGAGGAATGTTGTTACATTTTCTTCTCCTTACTTTGTAACAACTGCCTTTGTGAAATTCCAGAGTGTTGTTGTCAGCTTAAAACCTGGCTAGAACATTAAATAAATATTGTGATGTTACTTGTTATTATTTATTTCAGTCAAACTACATACCAGTACTTTCCAAGCATTTAGAGGTTATGCTTCCAGAAGTTAAACATTATTTCCTTGGAATTAGCTCAGGAACTCAAACAAAACCTACTGGTTACTTCCCGTGATTCCAACTGTAAGTACCTTGTAAGTTCCTGGAAAGTGTCATTTTTCAGTTTTATGAAGGACTCAAATGCAGAGAAGAAGTGAGATGAAGCAGAATGGTTTATTAATCCAAAAGGAAGAAACCTTACTACAAATGGAGGACAGACACGACGCTCAGGAAGTGGAACGGGCATGAAAAGGCAGTAGGGCAGAGAGCTGAGGGACTTGGCAGAGAACAGAAGCAAAGTATCCAACAGGGAACAATAAGAAGACAGGACACTAACCCTGCCTGAGAGTGCAGAAGGCAGGGTAGAGCAGCTGATGGAGGAAGACTAATAAACCTGAGTAGAGTAGAAACACGAGAGCTCAGGAATAATATCCAAAAGAGATCTAAAAAAAATAATAACAATGAATTAAGAATTGTAGAATAAACCTTACACCTAACCATGAGAAGCACAGGAACTGAGCTAAAGAAAGCAAGACCTAAAGCACATAATAAACAGCAAGGAAAAGATAAAATACATACACAAAAGAAAACCAAAACTTAAACATCTCAGGATCTTCACACTAAGTTCCCTCAAAGTACCTGCTTAGGTTCTAAGAAGGTTAAAGAAAAAAAATACCCTGTAACCTCCAGGAAAACAACCTCTTACTTCCAGGAAGTCACCTCTAAAATCTGGGAAAGTAACTTCTTACTTGTAAAAAGTAACTTTTAAGTCCTTGGAAAGTAACTTCATACCTCTAGAAAGTAACCTTTATGTTCTGGGAAAGTCACCTCTTTCTTTTAGAAAGTAATCTTTAAGTTCTAGGAAAGTAACCTCTTATATCTAGAAAGGACCCTTTATGTTCTGGGAAAGTAACCTCTTACTTCTAGAACTTAATCTATGTTCATATAAAGTTACCTTTTACTTTTAGAAAGTAAGTCCCAAGCTCTAGGATAGTAACATCTTACTTACAGAAGGTAACATCTAAGTTCTAGAAAGAAACCTTCACCTTCCAGGAAAGTAAACTTTAAGTTTTGGAAAAGTGCATGGTCAGTTCTGAAAAGTAACCTCGGAGTTCTAGAGAATAATCACTTATTCCCAGAAAGCAACCTCTAAGTTTTGGTAAAGTAACCTTTTATTTCAAGAAGGTAACATCTAAATTCTAGGAAAGTAAGTCCTTACTCCCAAAAAATACTCTCCAACATCTAGGAATGTGACTTGTAGGTTTTGGGAATGTAGCAGGTCAGTTTGGAAAGGTAACCTCCAGGTTCTGGAAAATAACCTCCCATTTCCTAAAAGTAACCTCTAAGTTCCAACAAAGTAACCGCTTACTCCCAAAAAGTAGCCTCCAACTTTGTTAAAGGAAGTGAGAGGAAATAAATCCTCTCACTTCTTGAAAAGTAACCCGTAAGTACCCATAATTTCTGAAAGGTAACCTCCAAGTTCTGGAAAGTAACCTCTAAACTCTGTAAGTTTTCTGTAACTGCTGAAAAATATGTACTAAACTTTTAATGTAGTGCAACCTGCTGTGTTAAAGAGGTTGAAAGGCAGCACCTGTAAGAATATTTTAACACATTTTGCACATTTAGGGTAAAAGAGGACAAAAAACTTTCAGCATTACTTTTAGTCCCCGTTAACGTTTGTACCATCAGTCTGTCAATATTCAGCTGCCCTGCTTCCCCAGTGGCTAATTTCTCTTTTTCAAACCCATTTAATTCTGCAGCTCTTCTTTTCCCTCTGTATCGCATCCAAATGTTGTTCGCTCAGAAAAACCCTGAAGGATTTCCTCTTGTTCCTGAGGGCAGCTTGGCTTAAAGGATGGAATTATCCTTCCTCCACTGCGCTCCAGACCGGCATATCGGCCGGGATTATTGAGTCGCTTTCACGTCCGCTGGGACCGACTCCAAGCAGCAGGGCATGATTTTTCCAACTGATTTCACTTTCACATTTGGGGGAGCTTCAGAACCAGGATTCATTTACAGGTCCAAATTCTTTGTGGTACAAAGACCTTTTCTACTTAACTGGCATTCTGAGGAGGTGTAATTTTGGTCTATTTTTCTCCTACAATCAGAGCCATTTTTAACCTCCTTGAAGGCGAAATTTGCTGCCAATTTGATTAGATCAATTTGTGATGCTTGAATAATTTACTGAAAATAGTAAAGTGCTTTTTAAGGCAATGTTAATACTAATGTAATTTATTCATATTGTTTATGATGGGTTAGAAAACACAACCAAAATGCCCTCAAAAGGCTGGAGAACACATTATCCACTTTATAAGATTACAAAAAGATTTAGTTTCTTGAGAAGATGTTGATCAGTCATGTTGTTAATAACGTGTTACAGCCTGAGTTTATATAATATAAACCTGAAACTCTGACCTCTTCTGCATAGATACTTCAGTCTGTAATCTAGCCATGCTCCTATCAGGTGAATCAGGGTGACAATTATTATCTAACATTACACTTGCTCGCATGATCACACGGGGTCAGGCGGGTTACATGTACGAGGTCATTATCAGCGCAAGCGGCATGCCTCAGGCTGACTGAAGCTCCTTCTTTATGTTTCCACTGCACCACAGCAGCGTTTTCTTAACCTGACTGATAAGACGTGACACGATTGCAGACTGCAGCATTTTAGGTTCCCCTCTAGGCATCAGCATGAAAATAATATTTGTAATTCAAGTGTTTGGGAAATGATATGATTCTTGTTTGAACACAAACAATCTTATAGGTGCATTTAAATCCAGCTCACATAACTTAACATTCACCCTGTTAAGGATTTTAACCTAATTTGATGATTAAGTAATATAAAAAAGTAATATAACCACAGAAAATGATAAGCCAGTCGTTGCTATGGTGATTTCTGCCTTTTCAGGATAGCAGGAAGTAAAGAAAAACAGAAGAAAGACAAATTTTACATTCAAACAGTCACCGTGTGAAAACTATAAGATCTATAAACAAGTTCTTAAGATATGAGTGGCAGAACAATTAGGTGAATAGACATGTAAAATTGTATGGATCTATGGTACTTTATGCAGGAGATACAGCAGATAAAAAACATCCCTCATTTCCAGTTTTGAAAGAAACATTTGGAGCTGAAATATAATGGGAGTGAATTAGAGTTTGTGTGTTTGCTTCTTGCTTCCTTCGCCAAAATCCCACTAAAATGGGGATTTCTGGTGGGATTTCTTTTGCTAATTTCAGAGAAATTTCACAGAATATTAATAAGGCTTGTTTTTACATTGGCACCCTAAGTTAGATTAATTAGTGATATCAGGTGTTTGCATGTAAATTAAAATAAGTCTAATCAAGCTATCATCAAAATGTTCACCATAAAACAAGCATATAAATTGGTGGAGTGGTGTTTTAAATATACATTTTCTACAAGCTTCTCTAGGCTAATACGTCTTCAGGGAAAGTAATGTTTACCACACTTGAAGTCAATGTAAACAGCGTGAAGTGGCTGTCGTGGCCGTGTTGTTGTTATGCTGGGGAGACTTGGTTCTGAGCCGAGACTCTGGGTCCATGAGAAACCCGGTGAGCACGTGTTTACACGACTAAGAAGAGGGGTTGAGTTAACACCTCCTGTTTGGATCCAGTCACATGCTTATTTGGAGGCTCATTCAGTGTGTGTGTGAAGTCATGCATAATAGTTTTGGCCTTCCTGAGCTGTGTGACAGCATTCAGCAGCTGTACAAGGCTTTGCCAAGGACCTACTCTGTTTCTCTGTTTCTTTTCTTGTCTGTTGCTCTTTTTCTCTCTCTGCTCTGCTTTTTGTCCTCTCATTCTCTTTAGGCCCACCTCTTCCAACTCACAGTCTTTTTACACATTGATTCCACCTAATGAGACCAATTTCAACAGGTAAAGGCAATAAATCGACCATAAGCACATTTAATTTAAAGTTTTTCAGAACAATTAGCATAGGTTACAACTAAGACCACTATCTGAGTGTTTATTAGATTCATTAGATTCTGAATTTGCAGAACATGTTAGCATTTAGAGCAGATTATAATTGATAAGTTATAATATAATCAATAAGTTTAGCTACACTGTGCAAAGAAAGGAGCTATGACCAGAATCATTTAATATTTAGATTGTGTGACATACATCAAATGTTCAGTGACCGATATGACAATAAGCTGCAATGTTTTTATTCTTGAAAACTTTTAGGTATTTTACATGTGAAAGAGTCAAAAAATGTCTGAAATAATATCCAGGAATAAGATTGCATGAGAAACCCAAACCAAAAAGAAGACCAAAACATCCTTGAATGTTTTTTTCCTCTTCATGTGTCATTTATAATAGTCATAAACATAACTGTTTAATTCCCGAGTGTCAAAACAAAGTTGTTTAAGAAATTCCTCCGAATCACCCGCAGAATTCCTTAATTGTTCCCTGAATCACTCGAGTTTAACAGCAGCCAGTTGAAGGAAATACCAGGGCAGCTGGGAGATCCTGAGGAGATAAGCGGCGCCAAAAGGCAGAGCTGATGTCACTCTCCCTCCGTCCCTGCTTTCCTTCCCTTACCTCCTCGCTTGGACAGAAAAATGTCAAGTGAGGAGCTACCTTACCAACCAGAGGTAAAGCGACTCCTTCCAGCAGAGCAGAGTCCTTCTGGAGATGCAGCCATGCGAGAAACCGAAGCCGGCAGTTTCCCTTTACAGTTGAGATGCTGAGCAGTAACATCTCATTCATCAGGTTTTCTGTCTCTGGGAAACCCAAAGTGATCCAACTTTACTTTGTAACATAATTAAGTAATTCAACCTCATTGATTCCAATAAAGGAGTCTCTGGAGACAGAGTCAGTCCCAGCCACTTAAAAATGAGGTTTTCCTGTAATTCCTTTACTGTGATGGTTGACCTTCACTGTTCAGAGACTGGATGTTCTCACATCAGTCTGAGCTTTCTTACCACTCTGTTACACAAATCGCTCAACAAGCACGATGTGTTGGTTACTGGAGCCTAGAGCCATGCTAGTGAGACATGCCGTTCCCAATTAAATTAGCATTATTTTGGTGGGAACAGAAGGAGTTTGTAGATTTCTGTATCTGCTCATTGGACTGTCTTACGGTCACCCAATTATTGGTCGGATGCATGGATGGATTCTTTTTCTTATCCATGTTGGAGTGATATATCTGTTTAATCTTATCGTCCTTGTTTACCTCAGCTCTCACCAGCTTTAAGATCACATTAAAAAGCTTATCTTTACGGCTAAAAGAATAATAACTACATCATCTCCACTGAAATATGCCCCAACAGTGTTACATTTGTTGAAAAACAGAAAAACCGTTGTCGGCTGTTTACACAGAAAAAAGTAAAACTGTCCGGTTGATATTTTACCATCTACTATTAGGAAAACATGCGATATACAATGACTTATGATAAATTAAAAATGTATTAACAATTGTTAATATCTATCTGCATTGGTTTCAGAAAGACCAGACGCCAGATAATGAGTAGTCTTTACAGTTACAGGAAAAAGATAAAACTCATTATTTCCATGGAAACAACAAAGTTTTATGAAAAAAAGTTGCTTCTGGCCAATGTCTGCTGGTTCTGCACTGAAAAAAACTTCACCGTTTTGTTCTGCATTAAACAACAAATGCCACCAGAAATATACCAGGCAGAGAGAGCCTGAATGGATGATATTTAAATAATTATCTAACATTTGCTGCAGTCCAGGCAGATCTTCAGGACATGCATAATGCAAAACGGTAAATTTAGCGATATATTGTGCAGCCCTACCCAAATCTGGACAGCCATCCCACACTGAAACTGGTTTCCTGAATGGCCTTCCCAATTTAAATAATAGAAAAAAGCTCAAAAACTGTCCAGAATCAATGTTTTGTCTTCTGGATTGTTTGGATTTGGCACATCCTGTTTGTAGACAATCTTCCAGTGCTCTTACTGGTCACAGTGATCCAAGGAATTGAGGTTTTATTTCCAGAAGCAGAAGCAAGGAGGTATGAATGTGTCAGAAGCGGCCTAGTTGCAGCGTGTTTACCATCTTCACACTGACATTTTCAGTGTTTACTCCAAATTTTGATCAATGCAAAATTTGAACTTTAGGCTAATTTTAAAGCGAGCCAGCAGAAATAAGGACATAGAAACTCTTTGGCTCATATCCTTGTTTGTCTCTTCATTAGTGCCACTCACACAGTTGCAAACTTTTGAAAATCTTCACACACACACACACTCTGAACTCTGCCCATGTACATACGCAGAATAAAGCGAGCCAGCTCTGCTCAGTAAGGCGATTTAAACCCCTCACGCTCTCCTCGACGCGGCGCTGCCAGCACAGCTTGCCATCAGGCAGACGTTGGCCGACTCCAAACGATGTTTCCAATCTCTTGCACCATCTGCTCGTCACCTCGCCGCTACCAAAGGGAGGAAGAGTGCAGCTTCCTCTTCCTCCTCCACCTCCTCTTCCTCCCTGTGAGGCTGGCCATCTTGTATGGAGGTGTGAAAGCTCCAGGACATCAGACCCCTTGAAAATATTAGCAATGGTAGTGACTTGAAAGTCACCCACTGAGATTATTTTCAATTAAGAGGATCATTATTTGTTTTAGATCTTCCTGCAAGATGATCTGGAGCAGGAGCTTTCAATACAAGAGCAAATCAATCCTGGAAAGCAAAAATAGACCAAAACATGTTTTATAAATCTTCACAGATTCAGATTGTTGTGCAGCTGCTTTAGAGAAAGGCCTCAGCCTCCGTCTTTTTCTCCTTCAAGGTTGTGATGCATCAGAGCTGACAGATACACAACACCAAGTCTTCTTAAAAAAGAAAATATGTTACAATTAGTATGGTTTTGTGGGATGCACGGTGACGCAGTTGGCAGCACTAATGCCTTGCAATGTGAAGGTCTGGGGTTCAACCCCTAGCTCGGGGTCTTTCTAAATGAATTTTGCATGTTCTCCTCGTACATGCATGGGTTCTCTCTGGGTACTCCAGTTTCCTCTCACAGTCCACTACATTACTTCAAAACCCATGTGATGTAACACACAATAGATAAAGAAAATGGAGGGTCAGTTTACAAGCAGAGGATGGGAAACAATCTGTTATTTTCACCATTTGGACAGTTATCTCCCAAAAACCACAGGAAACAAAAACAGCACTAATTTCTTGGTCAGGGATTGGTTCATTTTTTTCTATTTAAATAATTTCTTCTTCCTCTTTTCTGAGTAGACACCAATCAGACCTCAACACATGAACATGCTTTAGTCCAAATCCAATCCATCTCTGGCTATCCTGAACTTAGCTCCATCCGTCTTCCCACTAACTTTGATCAGCTTCACAGTCCCTACTGGAGAAAAGCATGCCCTCAGCATGATGCTGCCACCACCAGGTTTCACTGTGAGGCTCTGAGGACATTTTTTTTGGAATTTGGAATGCAATTTGGGTTTATTTAGTGGTACCGGAGTAAAGGTGGCTCATTATAAATGCATACTACACTGTTCTGATTTTTATTAGTAGAAAAACTTAAGCACAAAGTCAAACAAACCCCCCAAAAATTCATTGAAACTGTGGTTATACTTATAGCCAGAGTATTTCACGACTCTGCCGAAGGAAAAGAAAAGGGTGAGATGCCACTAAATGACCTGAATTAGAACATAAATAAAGCAAACAAATGTGAAAATTGTAAAGAAACTAAGAGCTGACAACAAGAGGCATTAGAGAACGAAAATGGTCTCAATCTCAGGAAAACAAGACAGAAAAAAATTACTTAATACCAAAAATTTAACACCTCTTACATGGAAGTTGGTAAAGATGGTTTGGACGACTGCGTTTTCTTTTCACTTTTGTCCCAGGAAATTATTCATTTATCAACCCGTCCAAGCCCTTCATCACACCCCAAATGTCCTTTCCCCCCAAAAACATCCTCCACCTCCTGGTCTGGGATCAGCGGTCACTCCCAGGCCAGCTGGGAGTTGTTATCCCACCAGCGGGTCCTGGCTCTGGCCCACTCTGGCAGCCAGGAGGCTTAGAAAGCAGCCAACCATTCCTAATTCCTTTTGGTTTTGATTTTACTGCCTCTTGCTCTCAGGCTGTCAGATTTCATTTCCTACAAGGCAGATGTACAGGAGAAAAGACATGAAAGCCTGGCGAACCAAAGTGAGTGGTTGAAAGGTGGACTAAAGGAACAGGATGATCAGAAATCTAACTGAGGGCAAGGTGACATGCAGGGGCTCTTTATGCAATCAGCTGGATCTGCATTTCATTGTAAGGATAGGAAGAACCATGGAAATGTGAGACTGACTCATACGGTTAAAAGCCTGATATCTACAGCTTGACGAGTCTGTGGTGGATTTAAAACAGCTCAACTGACTTTTGGGAGTTGATTCAGTTGTAGGAAAATGAAGGAATAAATGGAAAGAGTTAAGATAAAACTGGAAAAAAATAAAAATAGGTAAAATTTCTCGATTACAAGACGGTAAAATAGAGGAGGCTTTGTGTCAAGCTTCTGGTTTTGTAGCCTGAAATGGCATAAAATATGATGGATCTCTGTATTTTTGGGAATATATTTATGTTTTGTTGTCTTTTGTCTCTTTGTTGTAGAATCCCCTAAAAGCAAAAGGTAGATACAAATTTTATTGTTAATAAACAAAAAAGATTTTACAATTTTTATATCTGTAAAAAGCAAAAAGTTTAATTTTACATTTGTCACTCAGATGACGCTTGTTTCTCTCTGAATGCTGCAGTTCAGTAAATAAATAGGCAAATAAGTAACTGAATAAATAAATAAATACAATTTTATTTAAAAAAGATAGCTGCAAAAAAATAATTAAATGACTAAATAAGGAAATAAATAACTAGAAATTCAAATGAACAAATGAGCAATTAAGTAAATCACAAGGCAATTAAACAAATAAAAAAATAAATACAATTTTCAAAAGGAAATAGTTACATAAACACACAAATAAATATGTGCAAATAATCGAATTGGTGATTAGGTAAATAAAGAATCTTATAAATAAATAAAACATGTGAAAAAAAAACACGTTGGCAACTAAAAGTAAATAAGTAAATAAGAAAAAATGTGTTAAATGTATATTTGTTGCAGCTGCAGTTGAAAATCAGGTAAATAAACTGAAAACCTTGACATAAGCCTTGTTTCCAACAGAAATTGAAGAATTGCAGTACAGCTGGAGAGATTAAAAAAAAACTGATGATTTCTTGTGCTTTTATTTCAGGAAGGGTTTAGAGTCTGCTTTGTTCCAGCAGACGTCAGAACGTTTGAACCTGAAAGGTTTCAGCAGTTTGCGTCCGCTCATTGTTCATTGAGTGCAGTCAGTTTCTGAACAACACAAACACTAAACTATGTTTCAACTGGAATCAGAAGTGCGTCCAAGGTTGGGTTCTGGGTGTGCAGTCGTCAGGAAAACAATAAACATCTGAACAGCCATTCAGAAACCAGAGAGAGCCCATGTTTGCAGGAAAAGCAGGTCCTTGAAGGCAGCATTTGTCGCAGCTGTTTACAAATGAAAAATTTTCACCAATTGTTTGAGAAACAACAAAATCGGACAAAGTGAAGTCAGTTTTTTTCTGATTCATGACATTTACCTTAAATGATTGAGCTCCTTTTATTAAAGTGATCCTTCAGAGTTTAATCCTGACCTTCTGAACAGATTACAGGATAAATTTGAGCCTGTGAAAACCTAACATGGTCCCTGTGTTCTCATAAAGCTAAAATGTCACTCTGTGTTTGGTCCAAACCCTCTGTTCTGTGTTTTCTGCAGTCCTCACACACAGGTCACTCTTCAAACCCAATTCTTTGATTCTCTTCTTTAATCGGTCTGCTTCCTCAAATCTATTTGTCTTCCAATTTCATTTTCTCTGAAAGCACTTTTCTCTCTACAAGTATGTACCTTCATCATAAAGCCATCAGTCAGCAGCACTGCATAGCGAATAATTTACATAAAAAAAATAAGCCTTTTCTCTCTTATTGCCTTTTGTAGGAACACGTTTTTCTCGTAATTTCTTTTAAGAAGAAACTTTTGTACTTATTCCTGATTTTCTTTCTTTCCTTGGGAGTAATCAGGTAATTGGCAGATAATATTCAGCCCCCATCATAACTCTGGAGGAGTTGCAGAGATCTACAGCTCAGGTGCACTCCAGAATTCTGCCTTTTTTGAAATCCTGTAAGCAGTTTGCAAACATGAAGAAGGTTCTCTAGTCAGATAAGGCCTAAACTGAACCTTCTGGCCAACATACAAAACACTATGCGTGGAGGAAAACTAACAGCTTGAACACATCATTCCCACTGTGGGACATGGTAGTGGCAGCATCATGCTCTGGGGATCTCTTTCTTTATCAGGGAGAGGAAAGCTGGTCAAAGGTGATGGTAAAATGAATTCAGCTAAAAACAGGACAATCCTGGAGGACAACCGGTTAGATGCAGCAAAAGACTTGAGACGTGGTTGGAGGTTCTGCTTCCAGCAGGAGAACGACCCTAGCCAACTGCATGAGCTGCAATGAGATGGTTTAGATCACAGAATATTCTTGTGTTAGACTGGCAAAGTCAAAGTCCATAGTTATATGCAGTTGATAATCTGTCGTAAAATTTGAAAACTGGTGTTCACAGCCCGTTTCTATTCAGTTTAACTGAGCTTGAGTTGTTTGGCTAAGAATGATGGACGAAGATTTTAGTGCCTGGAAGTGCGAAGCTGGAGGAGACATCCCCTAAAAGACTTTCATCTGTAATTGCACCAAAAGAGGGTTCTAAAGTATTGACTCAGAGGGGCTGAATGCAAATATGTGCCACTTTTCAGATTTTCAGACTTTTTTTCTAAAAAATGTGGAAAATAATTTCTTTTGCGCTTCACAGCTATGCACCACTTTGATTTGGTCGATCGCATAAAGCCCCATTAAAAATAGATAGCAGTTTGAAGTTGCAACGTGACAAAATGTGCAAAGTTGGTTTTGAATCAGGATGATGAGCTCAGCACTTCTAACAAAACACTAAACAGCATATTTAAATGATGCTGGCACCCCAGGTCACAGAGCACATCCTATTATATGGTATATAATACATCTACAGAAACACCTCACAACAGCTGTCAAGCATGGCAATAGAGGGCTGAGTCAACTCCTCTGTGTAGCAACAGCAGGTTTTAATCAGTATCCAAACCATGTCACAGACATTTAAGCTGCTGGAAAAGGTCGTATTATTCTGCATCTCCCCGCCATATGGGCAGTTGCCCAGGGCGTCATTAGCAAGGAGACGCGTGAGCACCAGATAACAAAATGTAAGTTTTCAGTTGCTTTCCTGCAAATGCCTTGTATTAGTATTCCCATGTTTGCAACTGAGAAAAGGGTATGTGTATATCTACAAGACTCCACATTATTTCTGTAGGAATCTCAGAAAGTTGCTTGCATTATAACTGGTTGGGGGTGGTGGAAGGAGGGGCTCTCCCAGGGTGCCATTTATTAGAGTTGCACTACTGTGCACATTGTATTACTGCTTGCTGCGATGTTTTGTATAAAGGAACACATTGTGATTTATTTGTTGGTGTTGGGTAAAAAGGCATGATGAAATGTTTCTGCAAGTTCTGAATGCTTAGCAACTTACAAAACAAATTATATAAGCAGAGAAATAATCAGTAAACGTCTTGTTGTCCTCACAGCAAGCCCAGAATGTGTGACTCTCTGGTGAAGCTCACTGCCAAAAATTTCAGCTTGCACGAGTCAAAACTTCCTCCCTGCCTGCACACAGAGTTCATCCAGCAAACTCTGCCAACACTTTGATGAGCAACCTGCAACTTCTTGCATGCTGCTATGTTTTCCTGCAGGGAAATGACAGGGAGTCATTACCAGGCTCCTGTTTTCTGTTGTTGTTCTGCACTCATAGAACCTGAGCGTGATGCTATGCAGGAACATTCGAGCAGAACGTGGCCAGCAGGCTGGCTCAGATCAGAGCAGATTTTACCAGGACAAGTTCCAACATGCTCGCCGTTCAGCGTTTCTCGACAGCTCTTCCTTTGCCACTGTTACACTCTGGTGTTTTATAACTTTCCAACAAAGAAAAGACAAGAACACAGAGTGGAAGAAAAGTCTAGAAATACAGGTGACATGATTTGAAACAAGCTTTGATAGATTATAAGAAACTCTTGGTGCATTGGAAGGAAAATACAAAGAGCTGAATGACCAAAGTTGCCCCATAGAAGGTTTACAATCTGAGAAGAAGCACTCTGACCTTCTGCATGTGCTGCTGCAACCAACCCGTGCAATAACAGATCAGAAGAACTAAGAAATCCAGGACCAAGGCAGTTCTTAACATTTCAATCCATATGAAGCTCTAATCCTTGCATGAAGAATGGGTGCTGACCTTTCTCCTCCATGTACATGTTCTCCTCAGTCTTCACTCACAGTGAAAACATCAGCTCCCTTTTATTCCCATTTCTGCCTTTCTCACTCCGGTACAAACCAGCCTCATGGTTCTCCTCTGCGATGAACAAGTGCTGCTCAGGAAGCAGTACTTAGCTGGCGCAATCCTAGCCAACATGTGTGTGTTTGGGTTTAAATAGGCTTACTCCAGTTGGGTTCCAGTATGAGGTCCCCTGTCCCATTGGCACAGCTTGAGTCGAATAAATGAATGAGCCCGTGTAAGCTCTATGTTGGGCTTTAGTTTGATACTGACTGAACAGACAACACTGGACCACCAGTACAAAATGATTGTGTTTGATTGAATGGGGTGATGACCTACCAAGATGGCGTCATGCTACGGCCAATCACAGTGCGAACAGCGGGAATTAACGGTGGCTTAGCATTAGCAGAGCTTTAGGACAATGTAGCCCACCTATAAGGACTATAAGGACTATGCGGATGTATTTTATGCAGATTGGTGAGAGGAAAGGAAGGGAAACAGTGATAAAATGGAAAAAGCTCACGTTACCGGACCATCTGTCTTTAAACACCTCACTGAGATATGGTTTGAGTCACTGAGACCCAGCTTCCTCCGACCCAATACAGTTTAAGCATCAAAACAATGAAATTCTTTAAATGGATTTATCCTAAACCAAGCAGTTTGTGACAGTTTGTCTATGAAAGGGGCTTCATAAATTAACTTTACTTACTTCCAGTAATTTATTTCAAAATAAAAATTGCTTTCTTTAGTTTTCTGATGCATTAAGTGTTAAACTGCTTGCTTTGAAGCTTTGAAGCAAAATCGTAAATGTTTCTGTCGTTTTCTAGAGTCCTAATACGTATTTTTTTTGTTTATGTAGCTTTTTTTGAAATTTTGTTGTATTTCTAAAGTTTTATGAAATTTTATATTTAATAGAAAATATGTTTTCGCTAAGATTTTGCTTTATTTTTTGCTTTCGTTTGTTCTGAAAATTTGTTGCAAATTCTTAATAGCTTTGGCGTTTCCTTAAATGTTTCTTTGTTTTCTAAAGTTTTGATAATTGATTCATGTTATTTTGTGTAAAAACTTTCATTGTCTGAAATTTTGTGCCGTTTGGCTTTGCTTCCTTTCTTTCAAAATGTGTTTAGGTTTTCTAAATGCTGTTTCATTTCTAAGCGGTGTAGCCTTCTGTTTTCAGCTATATCTTCTTGTCCAGAATATTTTCTCCTCATCCTCTGCTGACTGCAGACCAGATCGCGTGCTGAGGTGTTGCAGACCCTAAAGTTGACATGCATGGTGCAGGCAGAAAGCAGAATGATCCAAAAAAAAAACAAACAGTCCAAAATATAAAATGTTCATATTTATAAAGAGAGATGGTGAAAGTGTTGTTCCTCCCTCTGTGGTGGTGTTGTGGGCTAAGCCTTTGATACAAGGGGCCAGGGTTCAAATCAGAAGGGGTATCCGGTGTAAAAACTCTTCCTAGTCTGTCTGCTAGTTGTAATGACTTGCAGTGGTGAACCCTGAATAACAGAGCAGCTGAAAAGGATCTACTGATGGCGCAAGTGTTGCTACAGCATTTTGACCTGATGATGTAAAGCAAAGAAATAGCGGTGTGACGAAATACCTGATGAAGACCAACATAAAGTTTTTGTACACTTGAATGACACGGAGGTGAAACCCTGAGAATCTGTAGGCTGCACAATAATTAGATCAGAGTTTCAAAAATCTGTCTTTTATGGAGGACTGACAAGAAGAAAGCCACAGCGAAGAAGGTGCTCTGATCAAATAAGCCCAGAACTGAACTTTATGGTCTACATGCAAAACGCTTTAAACCTAATACGGCACCTCGCCATGAATACACCCACTGTGAAACATTGTGGTGGCAACATCATGCTGTGGGGATGCTATTCTTCAGCTGGGGCAGGAAGGCAGGTCAGAGCTGACATACAGACAAACCTAAAATTTCATGGTTTAAATCAAAGCTCATTTATGTGTTGGAACGGCCTAGTCAAAGTCCAGATCTTTGGTGAGACTCGTTCACTGATGCTCTGAATCCAGCTTCAAATACTTTACAAATCAAGCAAGCGAGGATTTTCAGACGTACCCCACTTGCAGCTGAAACTGCAGCTACCCAGCACACTTTTCCGATTTTAATTTGCAAACAATGTTGCAGCATTTTACACATTTATATTGTACTTGTGTTGGCCTGTCACATGAAATCCTGATAAGATATTTTGAGGTTTGTGGCTGCAGCATGACAAAATGTATTGCCACCCTGAGAGGTTTTCAGGGTGGCAATACTTACCAGACTGATTCCCTGATTCTGTACCTGGCGCTCACCAAAAGAGCTACTTCCTGAGCCGAAACCCCCGTTTTGTGTTTATATTTTTGTTGCTTTAATACTTTCACCCTTGTCACACCGAAAGGAGAGCAACTGTAATTGAAATTAATGTTTGATCTAAACAGGAGCTGGCTGTCTGAGATCCCCGAGGTTAAATAAAGTGTGTGTGTGTGTATGTGTGTGTGAGTGTAATACACCTTAGCGAACAAAAAGCCACAGGAAACAGTGCTTACATATGCATTAACTGAAACACACAAACATTATAGTCCCTCTGCTCCGACAGTGATGAAGTGGAGAGTGTGTTTGAGCCGGGCGGAGAGCGGCGATGAACACGGCCGCTGAGACACAAGGAAACCACCAGGGGAACGAGTGAGTGGAAGATGAACTTTAATGTGTGAATGCATAAGGAATCTAACTGTTTTCTGTGTGTTTGCAAAGACTTGCAGGAGTTTGAGTCCTGGGAGACAGACTTCCTTGTTATCTTTTAAAGCGCTCTTTGTCAAAAGTTTTCCAGTCTCTCAGAAGGTCTTGCAAAATTTCAGATCTGGTTTTTGGGAAAGTTTGGCATAGTGAGTTTTCATCTAACAGCTTTTGGACTGGAATTGGGAGAAATTGTCTGATTCGGAGGTCATTTAGGAGGTCCATCTGTGTGTTATTTATTTGATATGCAAGGAGCTGCTATGTCTAGAAAGTCCGTCAGAGGGCAAAATAAGTTGCTATCAGGCAGTTACCAGGTCCTCTGACAGTGATGGAGAGTCAGCAGACTCTGCGCATATATAAGGATACATGTTTTCACAAACAGAAAAAAGAGTTCATAATCCCTAAACGGTGCTCATTCTGTTTAGTGACGAATCAAGCCGTTCAGAAATTGCTTCCTTTCTTACTTCAAAATAAAAGTCTTAGGCCTACAGGGCCATTAAAAAGTATATTCCCCTTTACAGACGTCTTCATTTTTTGCTTTATTGTCAAACTTAAATGTTTCAGATTATCCATCCATCCATCCATCCATCCATCCATCCATCCATCCATCCATCCATCCATCCATCCATCCATCTTATCTTCCCAGGACCTCAGATGGATCTTATCTCAGATGGATCTGAGAGCATAAAAGCAACCGACTGCTGCAGTGAAGTCAATAAACATCCCCAAATGTATTTTATTTCCCACCGCTTTACAATATTTACAAACATGATGAAGCTGTAATGGAAATACCTTCATAAAAGCTCAAAAAGTGGGCAGAACAATATAAAATCTGCAACACTGAGTAAGACACAAAAGATCCTCTGATGAACTCAAATTTAACTGGAAACCAGTAAAGAAGGTAATTAATACTCACCACAACAGCCTGGTTATAAGACTCTCTAACATGACTTTTAAATCATTTCTTCCACTAGTCGGTGTTATACATTATAAACCTAATTTCCTCTGAAGTTTTATGGCGTTTATTTCAGTATAACATTCTCTCACCCCCAATGCTCAACAGAAATGATTATGAAATTAATAAAACAAGATAGTCTGGTCTGCTGCTGGGAGGCTGAAATCCAAGCAGAGCTAAAAAGGGGAAACTTTTTACTTCCAGAACGTGCAGCAGTTCGTTCCCAAACATTTCCAGAGGGCTGTTAAAGGAAGAGGTGATGCAACGTGGTGGCAAACACGCTCCTACTTTCTACATGTGAAAATTTGCAGAGTGCAGCTGGTTCTGCTGATGAGAACCACATCCGAGTGAGTTAAAACCTGTCTGGTTAGTAAAGTTGCACAGACATCTGCGAGACATTTAATGAACGGTCTCCTTTTGAATCAGCATTAGATGGAAAATAAAAATGTGGGCTCTGAAAAATGCTAGAATTATTTCTCTTGTATAGAACTGAAGTTCAAGAACGAAACAGGGGTAATAAATGAAAGATGAGTGTATTTGATGCTTAAATGAAATGCCTGCACTTATATATGTGTGTATATTTGAGCACACATCTTTCCAGGAAAAGGCAGATGGAGTACAGTATGTGCTGCACGGCGTAGGTCTGCAGATATATATTTGAGACGACTGTTCATCTTTCTGACAGAAAGCCACATCATGTCAAAAATAATGGCAAATTTGCTCTTAATGTTCGGATATTTGTACTTTTAAAGTCGTGCAAAGCTGTAATTGAGATGCTTTGTGCAAAAGACCAAGACTGAGATCATTGGTAAGGTGCAAGGAACTCAGGGAAGACCTGAGAAGCAGGAAGTGTCGATTTATTCAAGCTGAGAAAGTCTTTTGGAGGAGTTTTACAACTGGATTGTACAAGTTTTTTAGATGTGTCTCCACTTTGCTAAAGACTAGAAGAAGAGTGTCACCTCAGTGAAACCAGGTTGGACTAGGAGAGCACAGACCTTCAAGCTCGACTACAATTAGCAGCTGCTTATGTGAACAATCTAAATTCTGTCGTGAAGCGACATCTTTGGTCTTTGTTGTGGTCTTGTGTTTTTGACCTTTCATTTAGTTTGGGTTTTGTCTAAGTTCCTTTAGTGGTTTCTTTTCTATTACTTGTTATGGTTTTCTAATGACTATTATTATATTCGTTGTTATTCTAGCTCCTTTGTCTTCCTTGTAGTTTCTAGTTTAGTTTCCCATTTAGTATATCTGTGTTTATTTATGTTTTGGTATTTGTTCACCTGCGCTCTTTGTTTACTAGTTTATTTTCTCTGTTCCTCCTCGTCCTGGTTCCCTTTCTGTGGTTTAGGTTTTGTTTATTTACGGTCAGGGTTTCTTTATGGGTTCTTTGTCAATTATTAGGTTTTGGTGTTTCTTCTATTCCCTCTAGTTTCTCAGTTTACTTTAGTTAATGATTATTCTAGGTTCTTATGTCTCTTTTGGTTTATTATCTTCATCCATAGTTTTGCTTATTTCTGTTTCCCTGAGTTTTCTTTTGTTTTTGTAGTCAGGTTCCTTTGGTTATGTTATTGCCTAGCTTCCCTCATGTTCCCTTTGTATTCTAGTTTGGTCACCTTAGCAACCATCCAGATTTCCTCAGTACTCTATAGCCTGGTCCACACCTGATTTCCATTCTCATCTGATTACCTGACTCAGTATCTCATTGGTCCATACTCCACTTCCCTCTGTTCATAAGCTCTCTGTTTTTGTTTGTTCTTC
>JAHHUM010001624.1:0-10892 GCA_036173005.1 Crenichthys baileyi | reverse complement strand
GATTTCCACCTTCAAGTCATTTTGTACCTCACTGTCAGCCAATGATTCAAAGTATTTTTCCATAATATACTCAATCTCAAACTTGACATTTGATCATGTTACTCCAAAAACACAACAGGAGATTGTTTACAGTTCATATGGTTTGATCACATATAATATTTCATGGAGTCGACTGGTCCAAACAGGAATCAGAACCACTGTCTGTGAAAATATGTTGTAATTTAATATCTTTAGAAAATAATAAGCTCTATGCAGTGGTTATATGGGTGATAGACAACAACAAAAGATTTTTTTATGAAAGTTTTTCTTTTGCTTTTTTTTCTGTTTGAGGTTTTTTTTGTTGCATTTTTAGAAATGTATTTCTGCTAGCTCTAGCTCATTTCGCTTCTTTGCTAATTTGTATCCCCATTTTGTACAAACCCTTTGCCATTTCATCACTTCCTTCTTTCATTTTGTACCTGTTAACATGCCCATTTGTACGTATGTGGTTGTATGGCATGTCAGGTTAATTTACTTTGTGGTATTTTCATAGATTTATTGATAAATATTCATCAAATATGTAAATCTTATGTCTAATTGAAATTTTGAGTATTTTCTAAGAACATTTCACAAAGCCACAAGAAGAAAACTAAGAACATTTCACCACTGTTTGGGAAAATTTAGTATTATAAAACATAATGGATTATGCTCCCTGATCAAAGCAGTTAGTTCTAAGCGTCCGACTGCTGGTAGTTATTATGTAATTGAGTGACATAACTACATTTCCTTTCTGTAGACTATTATTATCTATACAACCCCTATTCCAATGAAGTTGGGATGTTGTGTAAAATGTGAATAAAAACAGAATACAATCATTTGCAAATCCTGTTCAACCTATATGTAATTCAATACACTACTGTGGAGGTTCCTCCAGCTATTTCGCAGCGTTAGTATTTTATGTTTCTTTCACACAGTATATCTGTTTGAGTGCACTTTTTTGTATTATTATTTTAGGATGTTTGCTAATGTGGAGTTTTGATGAAAATTCAACTGGAAGACTCACCTCCACTTCGGCTCCGTCTAACTCCACCACGTTCTCCGCTCCAACCAATGAGCTCCTGATCCACATTCATCTTCAGCCAATCATCCCTCCAGGCTTTGCTTTAAAAGACCTTCATACGCAGAATCTCCTGCTCTTCAGTTGAGCTTCGACCCTCCTCCACCCCATCTCCACCATCAGGCTTCAAGCTCCTTCCGACTCCCTTATCTTCTTAGGCCCCCACTCCACCAGCAGTATCAGGATACCGGGGGGAAGACTTCTCTAATTCTAACCCTGTTTATTCAAGCTCATGTCATTATCAGCATCCATGTCTTCCACCGGGGTCCTAGGGCCAAAAGAAATCAAACATCAGCTAATAAACTCCTCTAATTGCCATCTCAGTGTTTCTCTCATTTGTGAGTCTTCGCAGGTTGAAATGGGTGCACACATTTAGTAAACACCCTACGTCTGTGCAGATTATTAACTGTTTATTTGTTTGCTGAGGTTGAAAGAACTAGCTGGGCAGAGCAAATATGATGCAATACCAGGAAGTGGAGGAATCCATCAGGCAGCTGGAAATGGGGGACTTGACTCTGGAGAAGCTGTCAAACTCTTAAAGCTCCACTGTCTAAAAGAGATGTTGGTGTTAGGATGTCTTAGTTTTCATATTGGTGTTGTAGTTATAATTTGTAGGTTTGAATTAGTTGTTTAGGTTTATTTATTGTTTTAGTTTTCTCTCCACTTGTCATAGTTTTCGTCACAGATTTGACCCACTTGCAGAATGACACTCAGGAGGGAGGAGAAAAGTTTAACAAGTTTATTTTGACAGGTAATGGATGTTGAACTGGAACCGGGACTGGAGGCACAGCACTGTACGGGAAAGGACAGGTAAGTTCTCTGGAGACAAATGGGGTTACTGGGAACTGGAGCAAGATCTTTAGCTTACTGTTTGATGAATAGAGGTTGGCGTGGAGGAATGATGCGGAGCCTGGGAGGACTGAACAGACGCTGCTGCAGAAACGGTGAACAATCCAGGATGACAGTGAGTACTCTGCTGAGGCTTTGGTGAGTAAAGGCAGTTGAATAATCCAGATCAATTTACTGAGATGATGTTACCTGGTGAGTTTTTGGTGAACAATTGGTGGAGAAGGGCTGCACGGTGGCGCAGTTGGTAGCACTGTTGCCTTGCAGCAAGAAGGTCCTGCGTTCAATTCCCGGCCGGGGGTCTTTCTGCATGGAGTTTGCATGTTCTCCCCGTGCATGCGTGGGATCTCACCAGGTACTCCGGCTTCCTCCCACAGTCCAAAGACATGCCTGTTAGGTTAATTGGTCTCTCTAAATTGCCCTTAGGTGCATGAATGAGTGTGTGCATGGTTGTTTGTGTGTTGCCCTGCAACTGGCGACCTGTCCAGGGTGTACCCTGCCTCTCGCCCATAGACTGCTGGAGATAGGCACCAGCTCCCCCGCGACCCACTATGGAATAAGCGGTAGAAAATGACTGACTGACTGACTGAATTGGTGGAGAAATGAAAACACCCAGACTCCGACACCCCTCCCCTCTTTGTTGCTTGTAGGCTAGCCTGTGTGTATGAATCCTTGTGTGTTCGTTTTGAGAAGTCAGTTCTTGTTTGTTATCCTTAGGTTTGTCCTTAGGTTTGTCTTAGGTGATATTTTCTTTTGGGCCCATTTTTCTGGATTTTGAGTGGTTTTGATGGATTTTTGCTAATATTTTACGGGGAAAATAAATGGAGGATATTTTTTATATACTTTTATCCTTTGCCTAGGACAAGAGAAACAAAAGACTGGGAAAGTTGAGGAACATCAAAAAACACCTGTTTGGAAGATTGAGTGTCATGATTGCATTTAAAAAAAGCATCCCAGAAAGGCTCTGTTGACCACCAGCAAGCATGTGGTGAGGTTTATAGAGGACCAATCTTGCCACAATTAAGAATACATACAGACATAAATAAATCACTTAATAAAATAATTACTCGGCCAAAAACTAGCTAGACATATAAATTAGAGTGCCAATAAATTCAACAAAATGAAAACGAATAGATTTGTTCAATAATTTTTTAATTAGTCATCTAATCTTTGTTGTTATTTATCTGTTTGCTATTATGCTTTTTTTATTGAAACCACAAATTTTCAAATCAAACCTTTTTTCTTGAACTCTGTATTTTTCCTTTGTTGATTTAATACAAGTGAATTTTTGCACTTTTCTAGTCCTTTTATTTCGTTCATATTTATTACCACCCAATATAATTAAAACATGTTTTTTTTACCTCAAAACTTTATTGTTTTTCTAATTAATAATAGATTTCCCTTAGCCCATTTATTTACCTCTCTCTTTTACATTCCTTCTTTGGTGTATTGTCCTTTCTGCGTCAACATGCAGCTGGAAATGTTAAAACTAACATGCCGGGACAGAGACAGAGGGGCCGGTGTTTGGAACAGCATTACCACCTCAGCGTCTCTCCTACTGGCTGAGGTCAAGCCTCTGGGAAGTAGGTGTTGAGTCTCATTATGGCTGCCTGCCTGGTCCTGAAATGGAGCTGCTAGCAGTGTTGGACCATGTGTTGCTGAATATTGGACCATTTTGTAAGTTGCTGGACGCGAGTATGCCTTCCGGCGTCATCGGCCATTTGGTACCCCAGGATAGTCCGCTACTACAAATCCCAGCGGGCACTGCGGCTGATAGGTTGGGGGCCTCGCAGCGCTGATGTCACAGTGGACTATATAACAAATGAGTTCCCTCCTAGCTGTGCTTTTCAGTTTGGAACCGAGACGCGTTTACCGGCATCTGAAGCGCATCTCTGGAGAAGAAAATCCCACGTGGACTTTCATTCATTCTCTCCGTTGGCCAACGACAACAAAACTCATAAAAGAGGCTCCATGAATAAGAAGGCCCGGAGTTTTCAACTTTACCGATCGAAGACGTGGATTTAACACGTAACAAAAAAAAAAACACGAAGTTTTCAAGGAGATGCAATTTTTCCTCTTTGTTTTTTTTTTTGTTCAAGTCGACTAGAGACGGTCCATCATATTTTTCACCTTTCTGCCAAGGAGGCCGAAAAGGACGAGGACAGACCGATCTCCTGAGTTACCTACGGATGCATGGAAACTCTTCCCCCCCTTCTCTCTCCTCTCCTCTGATCCAGAGGAGACACCACCAAGTAAATTCGTTCCTTTTTATTTTTATTTTATTTCTTTATTAGAAATAGCTTGGGCAGGATAGAGTAGGATTTTAGGGCGATTTAGAATCACCACTTATAGTCTAATGTGTTCAAAGTGTATTCGCATGCCAGGTGTTATTGAATGTTGATTATTGCTGTGGACTCTGAAGCCGCCGAGCTTCTCAAGTTGTGTTTTTACTGTATGAACCTCTGAGCACAGGTGCGCTGTAAAAGTGAACTGCTATAATAACTTCATTGTGAAAATCAACCATTTTCTTTTTATTTATTCTTTTTCTGTTTATTAGTTGCCGCCAAAAGTTTTACAACCCTTTGTGTGCGTGGACTCCCCAACGGTGGGGGATATTTTATGACTTATAGTAACTAAGCTACACTTTAGGAGTGGCCTCCCCGAGTTCAACCATATTCCTTTTGTATTTTGCCATAACTGCTGGTTTGATCTCATACACACTCAATGCTGTTTTATTTTGTTTGTTAGATATTTTACACTTTTTTGTAGAACTTTGCATGTTTGATTAGGTGAAGATTATTGAAGAGCGAGTTGTATCAGGGCTGTTGATTTAATAAATATTCACATAGATAAAGAGAAGGCGTTTGTGTTTATTTTGTGCAAGAGTGATTTGTCAGTCAAATAAGGTTAAAGTTCCCCACGTTTCGGCAGAAACGGTTGATTAAACAGTGACATCTAATAATAGTTATCAACTATTACTGAGAATTTAATAACTGGCCTTTGAGCCACAATTACAACACCAGAGGACATCTCTGGTTTCGATTCATAAATGAGGATTTTTTGGTTAAGAAATTAATTTTCTCACATTATGATTTTTAATTATAATTCTTGATAAATATTAATTAATCAATAATGATCATCTCAACAGCAGCGACTAACTTCTGTCATGTTGTTGCTAAAGAAGTCAGGAGCGTCGCAGATTTGGTGGTAGATAGCGCTGTTAGTTGGGTTAGTTTACTGTATCCAGTTGACTCTAACTGAGAGAATACTTCAGTTTGCCGAAGTACTAAGAAGCATTCACAGCATTCTGGACCCGCTTTCAAAATAAAGGCATGCCTCAGTGACGAGCCGTATTTCCAGTCTAACCAGGGGAAACATATTTCAAGAACTTGAATGTTAAATTTGCATCTTTAAACATTTGTAAAAATACTACTTTTCAGTACCCTTTCTGCTTCCGCCTCTCTGGCTGCTCAGACACTTTTCTTATATGCTCCCTGCTTGCTCGCATTCTTTTACTCCTAACTTTTTATCTCTTAGCCAAAATTACGGAAATATTGGACTAAAACTACTTCGTACCAGTGAATCCCTAGGATTATTATTTTTTTTTTTTCTAAAGGATTTTGATGTTTTTATAAACGAACACGAAAGGACAAGTTGACGCCAGCTAATCAGCACAAGATGCCTTCCTTCACCACAGAGGACTTCGACAAACTTTTACAGAAATTGGCTGTTTTGGAGATTACTAGAAGTGAATGTGGAGGTGAATATGGGGTACAGCGATGATTCAACTCTGCCTGTGATCCCAAACAGTGACAGTCAGCTCAACAACTCAGCCGGCAATCAGAACACTGAGAATTAACCTACTGGCAGACCCCCCTGGCATGTTTTAGGCGCGTGCCCAAAAAATCAAGGTGGACGACTCACTGGAAGATCTCAGCAATTAAATAAATTAGAATGGCCAGAATTACAGAGAAATGCCCCTGTTTCCCCTGAAAAAAAGCAGACTTCGACATCAAGCTGCTGTCACAACAACTGATAGGAGTGAGACAGCTGGAAATAATGGAATTCCCCTCCAAAACAGATTTTCAGCACTACAGAATGAAAACCAGGAAAATATCCATCTTCCGAGAACAATAAAAGGTTTGAGAACAACCTTCATTCTAAACAGTCTTCTCCTGAATTGCCAGAGAAAAAGCGCCCCACCGGACCAAGGACCCTAATAGTGGACAACACAGCTGTGGATGGGATCAAAAACTTCTGCAACAAGAAAAACACAGAAGTTATGATTGGTACCAGTAACTTGGTCTCTGATATCTCAGAGAATATTCTTGCAATCACAGAAAAGCGCCCGTCTCTACAAAACCTTATTATACACTGTGGAGCCATGGATGACGTGGCTAAGAAAAAAATCAGAAGAACTGAAGGAGGATTTCACTTGTCTTCTGAATATTGTTGGAGGTCTCAATATCAAGGTGTTTCTCAGCAAACCCTTTGCACCGATTTTTTGTGGAGATGAGATTTTTTCGAGACTTCTGATGATTAATAAGTGGTTGAAAAAAACATGTGCTACAACACCTGTGAACTTCATCGACAACTTTAATATTTTTTGGGAAAAAAGACACCTCTTCAAGCAAGATGGTTTCTGCTTGAACAAGCCAGGAGCCAGACGTCTCACATCTAATCTCTTCTACTCAGTAAATAATCCGCCAGCAGCTTTGATCTTCAGCAGAGAACATGGAGTATCAACAACAATGATAACGCTGCCTCCAACAGCTCCAGCAGAGAGAACCGGCCAGTTGGCTGAGAAAGAGAGGTCATCACAAAAAGTCTCCCTGTTGAAATCCACAGGAGAGGTGGACCCCCCCGTTATACCCCCCTCCCCCAAAATCCAGACCCAGACCAACAACCACGGTAAACCCCCCTCACCCCAGACCCCGACCCAGACCGCACAGAACTCTCCCATCTCCCCACTGAGCCCGCTTTTTGCTTTACTGGATTCTGATAACATGAAAGGAGCTCTTAAAATCGGGACCCAAATGGTTCTGACATCTTCTCCATTCAACACCCCCCATGGCCGAGGCACTGCTAATAAACCAACATCTTCCAAATGACGCAGAGCCCCACCACCTCCTAATCTATCTCCTCCTAATCAGGACCTTCAAATCACTTCTCTGTGATACAGTCTGGACCCCAGTGGTAACTCTATCAGAAATGAGCATGTCCAGGAAAAACTTGGGCCCCTAATAGGAGATAGTTGTAAAATCTCTGTGCTTACACGTGTCAGAAAGAACAAAGCCAAAAAGATAAGAGACAGTAATAAACAATCAAAAAAAGCCATAACCTGTCAGGTACAACCAGACACAGAGTTAATATCAGCAACTAAGTCATATAAACTGGCATTATTGAACATTAGATCTCTATCAGGAAAATCATTTTTAATCAATGACTTCAATGCTGACCACAATCTTGATGTTATGTTTTTAACAGAAACATGGTTACATGAATTTAATGAAGCTCCCATTATGAACTACAATTTTCTTTGTGAGAGCAGACAGCAAAGAAAAGTTGGAGGGGTGGCCACATTTATTAGAGTGTAAAAAAGTATTTCTGGGTAAATTTGACTCTTTTGAATATTTGGCTCTCCAGGTAAAGAGCCCGGTCCGAACCATGTTCTTGAATATTTACAGGCCTTCTAAGTCCAAAACAAACTTTATCAGTGATTTTGATTAGCTTTTATCTGTGATTTGTGTTGATTATAACTGTTTAATTATTGTGGGAGACTTCAACATTAATATGGACAATCCTGAAGACAGAAGTATAATAGATTTATGTGACACTCTTAGAAATTTTGGTTTGACTCAACATGTTAAACACCAAATGCACAAACAGGGACATATTTTGGACTTGATCAGCACTAAGGGTCTAAACATTTCCAAGGTGTCTGTAACTGATGTTGCCCAATCTGACCACTTTTCTGTTATTTTTGAAAGCATCATCTCCAATGACTCAGTTTGCCAAACAGACATTATAAGAAAACGCATCTTTAAGGACGGTGCTGCTGAAACCTTTAACCAGATTTACTCTTCTACCTCCACTTTGCCCTGTAACACTGTAGATGAGCTGGTAGATAACTTTTATTCTAAAATATCAGACATCATTGATTCAATTGCTCCAATTAAAGTGAAAGTCATTTCTGGGAAGAAAATGTCTCTGTGGAGAAGTGCTCCACCAGTCAGAAGTGAAAAAAAGGAGTGTCGAAAAGCTGAACGCAGGTGGCGAAAGACTGGACTCCAGGTTCACTATATTATCTATAAAGAGAGACTATACAGATATAACCTACAACTGAAAAATGCAAGAGAGCAAAAACATTAACAATGCTCGTGCCTTATTTACCACAGTCGACAGGCTAACAAACCCAGTTTTTCAGGTGTTTTCCCCCAGGTCCTGAAAGCAGTAATTATCAAACCTCTATTGAAAAAGAGCAACTTGGACAAGCTGCTACTACAGAACTACAGGCCAATATCAAACCTCCCCTTCATTCAATTCAAGTTCAATTCAGTTTATTTATATAGCGCCAATTCACAACACATGTCGTCTCAAGGCACTTCACAAAAGTCAGGTACACACATTCCAATTAATCTTAACCATTGAACAGTGCAGTCAGATTCTGTTATTTATTCAAATTGGATAAAAAGTTCTTCTATCTAAGGAAACCCAGCAGATTGCATCCAGTCAGTGACTTGCAGCATTCACTCCTCCCGGATGAGCAAGTAGAGACAGTGGACAGTCCCTTGCGTTGACTTTGCAGTAATCCCTCATACTGAGCATGCATGTAGCAACAGTGGAGAGGAAAAACTCCCTTTTAACAGGAAGAAACCTCTAGCAGAACCAGGCTCAGTGTGAGCGGCCATCTGCCACGACCGACTGGGGGTTAGAGAGAACAGAGCAGAGACATAAAGAGAACAAAGAAGCACTGATCCAGGAGTACTTTCTATGGGAAGGAAAAGGTAAATGTTAATGGATGTAGCTCCTTTACTCGTTTCACCTAGAAAGAAGGAACAGATAAACTCTGAGCCAGTTTTCAAGATTAGAGTCTGAAGAGAGCACATAGAGTTAGTTACAGTAAAAGCTCAGTCAGTAGCTATGTCTAGGAGAGAGAAAAGGGTTAAACACTGAAAGGACAGGGGCCATGTGGATCATCGGTAGAGGGGAGCATTAAGTTGTTGCCAGCATAAGCTTGGACGATGCCCCTCTCCAGAATGGTGTTACAGGTAGAACACAGAGTCAGGCCAGGTGTAGCTTCTAGGAAGAGAAAGAGAGAGAAAAACAAAGTTCAAAGCTGAAAAAAAACAGCAAAAAATGCAAAATTGCAGAGTAGTGTGAGGAATGTAGGAAAGGGGGTGAAAGTGGTCATTATGTCCTCCAGCAGCCTAAGCCTATAGCAGCATAACTACAGAGATAGCTCAGGATAACCTAAGCCACTCTAACTATAAGCTTTATCAAAAAGGAAAGTTTTAACCCCTAGCCTTAAAAGTAGACAGGGTGTCTGCCTCATGGACCAAAAACCCGGGAGCTGGTTCCACAGGAGAGGAGCTCGATAACTAAAGGATTCTGCCTCCCCATTCTACTTCTAGAGACTCTAGGAACCCCCAGTAAACCTGCAGTCTGAGAACAAAGTGCTCTGTTAGGAAAATAAGGAAAAAAATAGATCTCTGATATATGATGGAGCTAGATCATTAAGGGCTTATATGTGAGGAGGAGAATTTTTAAAAATTCTATTCGGGATTTAACAGGGAGCCAAAAATGAAAAAAGGGAAGCTTAAAATAGGAAAAAACATGATCTTTTTAGTTTTCATCAGAACTCTTGCTGCAGCATTTTGAATCAGCTGAAGGTTTTTTTAACTGCATTTTGGGGGACATCCTGATAGTAAAGGGGAATTACAATAGTCCAGCCTTGAAGTAAAAAATGCCAGGGACTAGTTTTTTCCAGCGTAACCCCCTTTGGATAGGATATTTTTAATTCTTGGCAATTTTTCCGGGGAGGGGGAAAGAAGGAAAAATCCTAGAAACCTGCTTAATATGGGTTTTAAAATTTAAACATGTCCTGGTCAAAAAAAACCCCAAAAGGGTTTTTTTACTTTATTACTGGAGGTAAATTTAATGCCATCCAGGTTAATTTATTGACTAAGCAGTTTTTTTTTTAAAGACTCCGGTCCAAAGACGACAGCTTCTGTCTTGTCTGAATTTAGAAGCAGAAAAATTTAAAAAGTCACCCAAGTTTTCATGTCTTCAAGACAGCTTGTCAAATTAACTGGTTGGGCTCATTAGGATTTATGGATAAGTAAAGCTGAGTGTCATCAGCGTAACAGTGAAAATTTATTCTATGCTGGGCCTTTTTATAATTTATATTGGAAAACCATAAATTAAATAAAGGGGAATTGGGCCCCAAGTACTGAACCCTGTGGTACTCCACAATTAAAACCCCCGGGGTTAAAAAAAGATTTATCATTTACATGAACAAAAATGGAATCTGTCAGACAGATAAAAGATTTAAAACCAGCCTAGCGCTGTTCCCCCGATTTCCCTACAGCATATTCCAGCCTTTCTAAGAGAATATTATGATCGACTGTATCAAATGCAGGGACTGAGATCTAAGAAAGGACAAGGGCCCCTTATCTGAGGCAATAAGAATATCATTAGTGACTTTCAGCAGAGCGGGTTTCAGTGCTATGAGAGCTCCGGAAAAACCCACTGAAACTCTTTAAACAGGTCATTGCTGTGTAAATGCTCACACCCTTTTATTAGCCAAACTATTTTCTCAAGAATTTCAGATAAGAATGGAAGATTGGGGTATAGGTCTGTAATTTATTTTTAAGTCATCTCGATCCCAAATGAAAGGGTTTTTTAAGCAAAGGTTTAATTTCAGCTACCTTAAAAGCTTTTGGGGAAC